>JAHRHZ010000095.1:6462759-6512056 GCA_024137785.1 Ginglymostoma cirratum | reverse complement strand
AATCCTAACCCAGACCCTTACCCTAAACCTAACACTAACCCTAACCCAAACCCAATCCCTAAACTGAACCCAAATCCGAACTCTAAACTCAACCTTAAACCTAACAGTAATGCTAACCCTAACCATAACCATAACACTAACCTTAAGCCTAACCCTAATCCAAATCCTATCCCTAACCTTAACCTTAACCCGAAACCTAACACTAACCCTAACCCAAACCCAATCCCTAAACTTAACCCAAATCCGAAATCTAAACTTAACCTTAACCCTAACAGTAATACTAACCCTAACCATAACCATAACACTAACCTTAAGCCTAACCCTAACCCAAATCCTATCCCTAACCTTAACCTTAACCAGAAACCTAACACTAACCCTAACACTAACCCTAACCCTAAAACAAATCCTAACCTGAACACTAACCCTAACTCACACCTTGACCCTAAATCTTACCCTACCCTAACCCTAACCCTGACCCTAACCCTAACCCTAACCCTAACTCTTAACCCTAAACCTTTTCCTAACCATAACACTGACTCTACCATAATGCTAACCCTAACTGTAACTCTAAACCTCATCCAAACCTTTACCCTAACCCTAATCCTAACCCTAACCCTAATCCTAACCCTAACCCTAACCCTAACTGTAATCCTAACCCTAACCATGAACCATAAACTAACCCTTACCCTAACCCTATTCCTAAATCAAACCATAAACCTAACCCTAACCCTAACTATAAACCTAACCCTAACCCTAACCCTAACCCTAAACCTAACCCTAATGCTTAAGCCTAACAATAACCCTAAAACTAACCCTAACCCTAACACGAATCCTACTTTAACTATAATCCTAACCCTACCTTAACACTAACCATAACACTAATCCTATCCCTAACACGAACCCTAACCCTAACCCTAACCCTAAACCTAACCCTAACTCTAGTCCTAACCCGAACCCTACTTTAACCCGAAATGTAGCCCTAACCCTAACCCTAATGCTTAAGCCTAACACTAACCCTAAAACTAACCCTAACGCTAACCCTCCCCCTAACGTTTAACCCTAACACTAACACTAACAATAACCCTAATGCTAACCCTAACCCTATCACTAACCCTAACTCTAACCTGAACATGAGACCGAACCCTAACTCTATTTTAACCCTAATCCTAACCCTAACCCTAACGCATAACCCAAACACAAACGCAAACACTAACCTTAACCTTAACTCGAATCCTACCCTAACCCTAAGCCTAACCCTAATGTGAATGCTAACCCTAGCCCGACCCTTTACCATAACACTAAATTGACCCCTAACCCAAAAACTAACCCTAACCTTAAGCCTAAACCTAATCCTAACCGTAACACTATAACAAGCACAAAGCCAAATCCCCAACCCTAATCTTAAACCAAACCAATCCCTAACCTTAACCCTGAACCTAACCCTAACCCAATCACTAACCCTAACCCTAACCCTAACACTAACTCCAACCCTAACGCTAAACATAAACTTAACCATAACCTGAACCCTAACCCTTACCCTAATCTAACCCAAACACTAGCCCTAACCCGATCCCTAACCTAAAACAATCTCTAACCTTAACCCTAATCCTAACCCAAACACGAACCCATATCCTAACCCTAACCGTAAGCCTAACCCTAACCCTAATCCAAAGCCTAACCCTAACCCTAACCCTAACTCTGATGTTTAAGCCTAACATTAACCCTAAAACTAATGCTAACCCTAACACGAACGCGACCCTAACACAAACCCTAACCATACCTTAATTCACGCCATCACACTAACCCTAACACTAACCCTAACCCTAACCCTAAAGCTTAATCCTTACAATATCCCTAAAAACTAACGCTAACCCTAACGCAAACCCTACCCTAATACTAACCCTAATCATAACTTAACCCTAGCCATAAAACTAATCCTAACCCTAACCCTAACGCTAACACTTAACCCTAACACTAACACTAACACTAACCCTAACCCTAACGCTAACCCTTACCCTAACCCTAACACGAGCCCTAATTCTAACCTGAACATGAGCCCTCACCCTAACCCTATTTTATCCCTTATCATAACCCTAATCCTAACCCTACCGCATATCCCTAACACTAAAGCAAACACTAACCCTGACCTTAACACGAACCCTACCCTAACCCGAAAGTGAATGCTAACCCTAACCCTACCCCTAACCATAACACTAAACCTAACCCTAACCCTAGCCTTAAACCTAACCCTAAGCGTAACCTTAATCCTAACCCGAACCATAACCCTGATCCTAACCATAACTCGAACCCTAAATCTAACCCTAACCCTATTCCCTACCTTAACTTTAACGTGAACCCTACCCTAACACTAACCCTAACCATACCTTAACCCTAGCCATAACACTATTCCTAATCCTAACGCTAACACTAACCCTAACCCTAACACTAACCCAAATCCTAACCCTAACCGTAACCCTGACCATAAATGTAACTCTAACCCTAACTCTAACCCTAACACTAATACTAAACCTAACACTAAACCTGAACCAACTCATTCCTTATACTGTTCTTAACCTTAACCCACACCCTAACCCTAAATTTAATCCTAACCCGAGCCCTAATATTACACCTAATCCGCACCCTAACACTAATCCTACGCTAACCCTAACCTTAACTGTAACCCAAAACCTAACCCCGAACCTAACCTAAGCATGAACCTAACAATATTCCTAATCCTATTCATAACCCTATCCTGAACCCTAACCCTAAACTAAACCCTAATCCTAACCCTAGCACTTACCCTAACCCTAACCCTGATCCTAACACTAATCCTATGTTAACCTGAACCCTAACCCTAAACCTAACCCTAACCCTAACCCTAATCCTAACCCTAATTCTAATCCTAACCCTAACCCTAATCCTAACCCTCACCCTAACCGTAAACCTAAACCAAACTCTAAACATATCCTTAACCCTAACCCTAATCCTATTCATAACCATAACCCGAACGGTAACCCTGACCCTAACCCTAGCACTAACCCGAACCATTACCCTAACCCTAATACTAACACTGGACCTAACCCCAACCCGAACACAAATCCAAACCCTAACCGTAAACCTAACCCTAACACAAATCCTAAGCTTAACCGTTACCCTAACTCTAACCACAAACCTAACCGTAAACCTAAGCAGAAACCTTACCCTAAATCAAAACCTACCCCTAAACATAACCCTAACCCTAACCCGAAACCAATCCCTAACCCTAATCCCAAGACTATCCCTAAACCTAACCCTAACCCTATCCATAACCCTAACCGTAACCGTATCCCTAAGCAAAACCCTAAACCTAACCCTAATTCAAATGCACACCCTAACCTTAACCTAATGCTGAACCCAAACAAAAACCTAACACAAACCCCAAACCTAACCCTAAACCTAGCCCTTATCCAAACACTAATCCTAACCCTAACCCTAACACCTACCTTCAACCTGACCCTAACCCTAACCGTAGCCATAACCCTAAACCTAAACCTAACCCTACCCCTAACTATAACCCTAACCCTAACGCTAATCCTAACCCTAACCCGAACCCTAATCCCAAACCTAATCATAATCTGAACCTAACAGACCCAAGCCCTAATACAAAGCCCAACCCTAACCCTAAGGCTAACCCTAACCCTAATCCTAACCCTATCACACAAACCCTAATCTTAACCCTAATCCTAAACATAAACATAACCCCAAACTGAACCTACACTTTGACCTTAACCTTCACCCTAACCCTAACCCTAATTTAAACCTATCCCTAACCTTAACCTTAATCCTTACCCTAATCCAATCGCTGGATTCAGTTCCAACAACAGGAATTGTTGGCCATGGAGGATACATTTGTAACCAGTTAACTTGTCAGTCTTACGCCATCCCTAATCCTAAAACCAAACCAAATCCGAAATCGAACCCGAACCCTAACCCTAACCCTAACCCTGACCCTGACCCTGACCCTTACCATAACACCACCCCTAACCCTAACCCTAATACTAACACTAGCTCTAACCCTAACCCTAACCGGAGCACAAATCCTAACCGTACCCCTTACCCTAACTCTAACCCCAAACCTAGCCATAAACCTAAGCAGAAACCTTACCATAAACCAAAACCCTAACCCTAACCTAACCCTAACCTAAACACTAACCCTTACCCTTACCCGAACACAAACACTAACCCTTACCCTAACCCTAGCCCTAAACCTAAGCATAACCCTAACCATAATCCTAATGCAAATCCTAACCCTAACCCTGACCATAACCTTAAACCTAACCCTGCACCTATCCCTAACCTTAACCCTAACCATAACCATAACACTAACCCTGAACCAAACCCCAACCCTATATCGAACCCAACACAAATCCTAAACCTAACACTTAGCGTAAACATAACCCTAACCCTAACCCAAAACCAATCCCTAACCCTAATCTCAACCCTATCCCTAAACCTAACTCTAACCCTATCCATTACCCTAACCCTAACCCTTTCCCTGAGCAAAAGTCTAAACCTAACCCTAATTCTAATGCTAACTCTAACCCTAATCAAACTCTGAACCTAAACAAAAACCTAACACAAACACCAACCCTCACCCTAAACCTAACCCTTACCCCAACACTAAACCTAACCCTAACCCTAACCCTAACACCTAGCCTAAACCTGAACTTAACCCTAATCCTAACCCTAACACTAACCGAAACCTAACGTGATGCCTCACCCTAACGCTAACTCAAACTCTAACCCTAACCATAACCCTAACGCTAACCCTAACCCTAACCCTAACCCTAACCTAAACCTAAACTGAATGCTAACACTAACCTGAACCCTAATGCTAATCATAACCCTAACCCTACCCATAACCCTTATCCTAATCCTAAACCTAATCATAACCCGAACCTAGCCCTAACCTTAACCCAAACTCTAACACAAAGCACAATCCTAACCCTAAAGATAACGCTAACCCTAAACCTAATGCGAAACCTACCCTTAAACCTAACCCTAACCTTAAACCTAATCCTAACCCAAACCCTAACCCTACACTAGCCCTAACCCTAACCCTAACCTTAACCCTAAACCTAACCCTAATCTAAACCTTGGATTCAGGTTGCAGAACAGGAACTGTTGACCATGAAAGGTTCATTTGTAACCAGATTGTTTGTCAACCTAATGTAAACCTACCCCTAAACCTAAACCTGAATTTAACCATATTCCTAATCCTATTCATAAACCTAACCCTAACCCTAACCCCGACCCTCACCCTAACCCTATCCCTAACCCTAATACTAACACTAGCTCCAACCCTAACGCTAAATATAACTCTAACCCTAACCCTAACACAAATCGTAACCCTAACCCTTACCCTAACCCTAAACGTAACCCTAACCCCATCCCTAAGCCTAACCCTAACCCGATCACACAAACCTTAATCCTAAACATAATCATAACCCTAAACCTAACCTACACTATAACCTTAACCCTCACTCTAACCATCAGCCTCACACTAACTCTAACCCTACCTCTAACCCTCACCCTAACCCTAACCCTAACCCTCACCCTAACTCTAACCCTCACCCTAACCCTCACCCTAACCCTAACCCTAACCTAACACTAATCAGAAACCTAATGCGAATCCTCACCCTAATGCTAACCCAAACTCTAACCCAAACTCTAACCCTAACTCTAACCCTAACTCTAACCCTAACCCTAACCCTAATCCTATCCCTAACCCTTCCCTAAACCTAAATCTTACCCTAACCATCACCCTATATCTAACCCTAAACCTAACTCTAAACCTAACATGAACCCTAACTCTAAACCAAACCCTAACCTAAACCTAACCCTAAACCTCATCCTAATACTAACCCATACACTAACCCGAACCCTAATCCTAACCCTAAACCTAACCCTAAACTTAATCCTAACTATAACGCTCATCCGCACACTAACCGTAACCCTAACCCTAATCATAAGGCAACCCGAATCCTCATCCTAACCCTAACCCAAACCCTAACCCTATCCCTATTCCTATTCCTAACACGAACAGAAATCCTAACCCTAACCCTTACCCTATCCCTAAACCTAAGCATAACCCTAACCATAATCCTAATGCACACCCTAACACTAGCCCTAACACTAACTGTAACTCTAAACCGAACCCTAACCCTACCCCTAACTATAACATTAACCCTAACCTAAACCTAGCCCTAACCCTAACCTGAACCCTAACGCTAATCTAACCCTAACCCTACTCATAACCCTAACCCTAATCCAAAACCTAATCTTAACCCTAACCTAACCCTAACCTTAACACAAACCCTAACACAAACCCCAACCCTAACCCAAAAGCTAACCCTAAACCTAAACCTAATGCGAATCCTAACCCTAACCCTAACCCCAACCCAAACGCTAACCCTAACCCTAACCCTAACCCTATCGCACAAACTCTAATCCTAACCCTAAACCTAAACATAATCATAATCCTAACCCTAACCTACACTTTAATCTTTATCCTAACCATCAGCCTCACACTAACTCTAACCCGAACCCTAACGCTCATCCTAACCCTAATCCTAACCCTAACACTAACCCGAAACCTAACGTGAATCCTCACCCGAACGCTAACCCAAACTCTAACCCTAACCCTAACTCTATCCCTAACCCTAACCCTAACCCTAATCCTAACACTAACCCTTCCCTAAACCTAAACCTTACCCTAACCCTCACCCTATATCTAACCCTAAACCTAACTCTAAACCTGACCCTAACACGAACCCTAACTCTAACCCAAACTGTAACCTAAACCTAACCCTAACGCTCATCCTAACCCTAACCCTAACCCTAACCCTAAGTCTAACCTATACTTTAATCTTAATCGTCACCCGTACACTCACCATCACCCGAACACTAACCGTCACCTTAATCCTCACCCTCACCCTCCCTGAACCCAAACCCTCATCCTCACACTAACTCTAACTCTAACCCTAACACAAATCCTAACCCTCCACTTTACCTTAACCTTAACCCCAAACCTAAGCCTAACAATAAACCTAACCCTAACCCTAATCATAAGGCAATGCAAATCCTCACCCTAACCCTAACCCAAATTCTAACCCTAACCCGAAACCTAACCCTAATCCTAAACCTAACCCTAACCCTAAACCAAACTCTAACCCAAACTCTAACTCTAACCCTAACCCTAACCCTAACCCTATCCCTAACCCTAATCTTAACGCTAACCCCAACCCTAATCCTAACCCTAACCTTACACTAAACCTAAACATTACCCTAACCCTCACCCTAACCCTAACCCTAACCTAAACCTAACCTTAACCCTAATCCTAACCCTAACCCTAACCCTAACACTAACTCTAACCCAGTCCCTAAAGCAAACCCTAAACACAACCCTATCCCTACCCTAACCCTAAGCCTAACCCTAACCCTAACCATAATCCTAACAGAAATCCTAACCCTAACCCTAACCCTAAACCTAACATTAACCTTAACACTCACCCTAACCCTCACCCTAACCCTAACCCAAACCCTAATTCTCATCTTAATATTCACCCTCACCCTCCCTGAACCCAAACCCTAACCCTCACACTAACTCTAACCTAACCCTAACCCGCAGCCTAACTGTAACCCTAACTCAAACCCTCACACTAACTCAAACCCTTTCCCAACCTCTCACCCTCACCCTCACAGTGACTCTAACCCTAACACTTACTCCCAGCCTAACCATAACCCTAACTCAAAACCTCACCCTCACACTAACTTTAACCCTATACCTCACCCTATCCCTCACTCTATCCCAATCCCTTACTCTAAACCTAAACCTAAACCTAACCCTAACATTAACACCCCACTGACAGGCCTAAAGGCAGGCGGTAAGAATGCGAGAGTTTCCTGGTCAGCCATCCTGTAGAAACCACTGTAGCACTTTGCCCAGAAATGAGGACTGATCCCTTGAAAATCCTTATCTCAATCCTTGGGAATGAGGATGGGTGAAAAGATGGCCCCTAGCAGGTAATGGAGGCTTTGACCAACTAGAAACTGATAGAAATAATCAAAGCACAACTCAGAACCTATCAATTAATCCATCAGGAGGGATCCGGTTGGACAACCAGGTTTTCAGAGAGATTCCTAATGGAAGGGGTTGTCGGCAATGTGCTATCTTCCTAACACTGTTTTATCTGGGCACTTCAGCCATCTTCAACAACTCTGATGATCCAGTAGATGGCAACAATGGGGGTTGAAGGTCAACAAATCGAAGCCCACCGATGGCCTTGCTCTCATTGCTGAGACTGAAGAAACTCTACGGGACTAAACCAGTGTAAGCAAGGAGTGAGGAACATTGGTTAAGAATGGATATGAAGCTGACCAAGACAATGGTGAGAAGCCGAGACTTGGAGTAAATCACCTAATGAAAACGGAAGTAAACAGATAAGTGAAAAGGGTCATATCTCTTGGGTAAATCCCAACAGAGGGTCGGAGATAGTGATATTGAGATATGAAGGAAAACTGAAATCCCCAAGACCTGCTTTGTCAGAGTGAAAGACAGAACTCGAGTCTGGGGAGAAGAAATCTGAGGTACTACCCTGTCTCCTCCATGTCTTATGCCTCAAAGACATAGACAACAAAGAAAGATATTGTTAATAAACAGATTGGATTCGAGATATGGTGGGTGTTCCATAGTTCATACAGACAGAAAGACTAATGCGGAGATGTTGAAAGTGGCTGAGATCAAGAGGAAATTAGTGGATACTAACAAAGAGCAAAAGGTTTAATAATGCAGTCACATCATTCGAATAAAGGTAAGACAGATACCGATTGAAGGGGAAGGCTGGCAGAAAATATTGGAGAGGGAAGCAGAGGAGGAAACAGATGAGGAATATAAAGGACTGGATGCAGTTGACTTGTGGAGAATGTACAAGGACGAGCAAAAGGGGGTTGGGGTGGGTTGTGTGGGTGACCCGTAGCAGTCAGGCTGCCAGGGAGAAGATGGTCTGACTTAGCAAATAAATGAACAAACAATACATCCAGAGAAGAGATGACCAGTGAGGGCTGGAGAAGGATTTCAATTTTTCTTTACGCCAGCCCAACTCCAACCCCTCAACCTCTACTGACAGAAACTTTTTCAGATCACTTGTCTTGATCGCTTTACCATGGTTTGGGCAGGAAATTGAATCTTTTTGCAACTATTTTAGGGAGTAAAGTTCAAAGAGACATTGAGTGCTCAACTCAGTTTCTCACCCCTCAACAAAACCTCCAGTGCTAGAAAAGAAGCCTGGGACCGAGAAACCCCAGGACAGAACTACTAACAACCATTAGCATCAAACAAAAGCCCCAGTGGATCTGGAATATGTTTTATTTAAATACAGAGACACTATGCGGTTAATTAGTTCTAACAGGCGAGGTCCACAAACCAATGTCCCCATTGTATTTTACCCACTCCCCAATGGCACAGGGGCTGATCAGCTAGGTTTGCTTGTAAATAATCTCCAAAGCACAGACACAATAAGTGATGCAAAGCCCATTCATTAAACAGAATGGGTGACTTTCTGGCCGAGATGCTGATAAATCGGAGGCGAGGAACTGAGAAGCTGTGTCTCCAGGAAGCCGACTGGAAGGAAACATTAGGAGACAGGCTGAGAGACTGACAACTACTTCCTACTGGAGCTGTAAGAGGTTTAATCTACACTCTTCATACTCATCAGTTACACGTAAGAACTCATTCTCAATGAAGTACTCTAAAAGTGATGAAGTAAAGAATGTCCTAAACATTGAACAAAGTTTTTTTTTTACATTTTAAAAGAAAAATGATAGTTATTGCTCCCCAATCTTGAGTTTCTGTACCTCTTGACATTTCAGATGAGGTTTTAAACTGCTTAATCTGGAGCCCCTTGTGGGAATATGCTAGGGAAATTGCATTTCCTATCACTTAAAATTTCAAACTCACTGTTCTTTCAGGTGGTTTTAACAACTGGTTAGTCTGTAGCAGACTACGTTTAAGTAGTCCAATTCAGGATTCCCAGTCGATGAAAAGAGTTTGAGAAAAACAGTCGCTGCAAGGTAGATGCTTTGAGGGATTTGTAATCCCAAGCAATGAGTTTTATCTCTTGAAGTGCACTTTCCCAAAATAGTGGCAAAAGATTTAATTTTCAGCATTTGATGATGATACTAAATGGTGTACACTTATGTGTGTGTGTGTCTGTGTGTGTGTGTCTGTGAGAGACAGAGTGTTTGCGTGTATGCGTGCATGTGTGTGAGTGCATATGTGTGTGTGCGTGTGCACGCGTGTATGCGTGTGTATGTGCACATGTGTGTATGTTTGCGTGTGTGTGCATGTGAATGTGTGGTTGAGTGTGTGTACATGAGTGTGCATGCGCATGTGTGTGCTCGTGTGAGTGTGTGTGCCTGTGTATGTGTGTGTGAATGTGTGTGTGCATGAGTGTGTGTGCATGTATATGTCTGTGTATTTGTATGTATGCGGGTGTCTGTGTATGTATGTGTGTGTCTGTGTAAGTGTGTGTGTGTGCGTGTGTATGTGTGTGTACGGGCACATGTGCATGCGTGTGGCTGTGTGTATCTGTATGTGTGCGAGTGTGTGTGTGTATGTGTGCATGTATATGTGCGTGCATGTGTGCGTGTGCGTGTGTGTGCGTGTGCTCGTGTGCACGCGCGAGTGAGTGTGTGCATCCGTATATGTATCTGTGCATGTGTGTGTGTGTGTGTGTGTGTGTGTGAGTGTGTCTGTGTGTATCTGTATATCTGTGTGTGTGTGTGTATGTGCATGTGTGTGTGCATTGAGTGAGTATATGTGTGTTTGCATGCGTATGTGGGTCTGTGTGTGCGTGTGTGTGCGTTTGTGTGTGTGTGCATGTGCATGTGCATGTGTGAGCCTGTGCATGTATGTATGCGTGTGTGTTTGTGTATGTGTGTGCCTGTGTATGTGTGTGTGCGCGCGTGTGTGTTTCTGCCTATATGTTTATGTGCGTGTGTGTGTGTGTGTGTGTGCACGTGTATGTGAGTGTGTGTGCATGTGAGTGATTGTGTGTGCATGTGAGTGTGTGTGCATGTGAGTAAGTCTGTGCGTGTTTGCATGCGTGTGTGTCTGTGTACGTGCCTGCATGAACGTGTGTGTACATGTATGAGTCTGTGCATGTATGTATGCGTGTGTGTGTTTGTGTATGTATGTGTGTGTTTGAGTGTGTGTGTGTGTCTGTGCATGTGTATGTGTTTGAGTGTGTGTGTGTGCTTGTGTAAGCGCGTGTATGAGTGTCTGCGTCTGTACATGTGTGCATGAACGTGAGCGTGTGTGCGAGTGTGGGTGCGCATGTGCATGTGTGAGTGTGTGTGTGTGGGTGCGCATGTGCGTGAGAGTGTGTGTTAGGTACAGTGACAAGGGGCCAGCTGTCCTGGAGCCTTGACCACATGCACAGGGCAAGGCAGATTGTGAGACGATTTATTCTGAAAGCTGACAGAATGCTACTGTTTCATACCACTAGGGACCTGGGTTTGGTTCCACCTTTGGGCCACCATCTGTGTGGAATTTGCACATTCTCCCTGTGTCTGTGTGGGTTTCCTCTCAGATCCCAAAATGTGCAGGATTGGCCATGCTAAATTGCCCATAGTGTGAAGGATAGGTGAATTAGCCATAGAAAATGCAGAGTGATAGGGTAAGGGGTGGGTCTTGGTGGGATGCTCTTTGAAGGGTCAGTGTGGACTTGTTGAGCTGAATGGCCTGTTTCCACGCTGTAGGGATTCTATTCTATGAATATTGGAGAGGATCAACTCAGACAGAATATGTTTGGAGATTTGCATTTCACTGTACACCCACTCTTTTCCTCAAGCTTTTGTGGATAAGGAAGTAAAATTTTAACAGGACTAGACAGGGGGAAAAGCAGGAAGGATGACTGGAGAGTCCAGAGCCAGGGGTCACAGTCTAAGGATGCAGGGTAGGCCATTTAGGACTGAGATGAGGATCAATGTCTTCACCCACAGAGGGGTGATCCTGTGGAATTCTCTGCTACAGAAAGCAGTTGAGGCCAAGACATTGAATGTTTTCAAGAAGGAGTTCGATACAGAATGATGGAACAGGCTATAAGGGCCAAATGGCCTGTTCCTGTTTTCATTGTTTCTATGGAGAGTGGGCACTGAACTGTACCCTTTTACACTGACAAAAATCTCACTGTGCAGTGCATGCAGACTAATTGACATGGAACTCGGAAAGTCCTTCTTCCAGAATGCACAGCAGTTTGGAAAAAAGCAAAATGGAGGGAATGTGGAGACCCCATAATAAAGGGTGTGCATAAGGAAGAAACTGGGCTTGGAAAATCAGAAATTAGAATCAGTATGGATTGGGATAAGAAACGACCAGGAGCAGCAAACCCAGGTAGGGGTACTCTGAACTGGTCGGACAGAGCAATATCGAAGAAAGAAGGGGAACTCGCAACTGTATTTATAGGAAACTTTAATTTTAATACAGACAAATCAGATTAGCAATGCAAACATACTGTACTGGTTTGGAGGACAAGATCACAGAAGGCACTTAAAACTGGTTCTGTAACAAATCGTTCTCAGAAACTGACAGGGTACAGGGTATTTTACGTCTTTTCTTGAGCCAGAATGTAACAGTAATCTCACATTGTAGGATCCTCTGGGGAATTGTGAGAATAATGATAGAATTTCACATTGAGTTTGAGAGTCACACACTTAAATCTGAATCTAGTGCCTTAAACCTTACTAACACCGATCATGTGGTCCTAGAGGGTGAGCAGTGTAAGGTAACTGGAAAATCAGATTAAAGGCAATGAGGGCAGAAAAGCAACGGTGTACATTTCACGAAATATATGTGAATTATCAATGAATATAGACTCCATTGAGAAATAAAATTGAACAGGTCACATGATTTATCAGTGGCTAATTAAGCAAGTTAATGCATTATTAACTTAAAAGTAGAAGCTTACAATGTTGCCCAAAAGAGCAGCAAACCTTAGAATTGGGGGAGTGTTGAAACTAGCAAAGGAGGGCCAAAGATTCATAAAATGAGAAATTGGAATGAGAGTAAACTAGCAAGGAATGTAAGAGACAAAAACAGAAATTGCTGGAGAAACTTGGCACGTCTGGCACCATCTGTAGAAAGAAAGCGGAATTAACATCCCGAGTCCAGGCACCCTTCTTCTGAACTAGCTGTCAGCTTTGACAGTGTTCTGGTAGAGTCACTGGACCCGAAACGTTATCGCAGCTTTCTTTCTACAGATACTGCCAGACCTGCTGACTTCCTCCAGCAATTTCTGTTTTAGTTTCAGGTCTCCAGCATCTGCTTTTAAGAAACATAAGAGGTTTTACAAGTAGGTAAACAGGAAGCCTGTGATCTTCACAGTGTTGTGTTCAAAAGTGCAACTAGTAAAGTTGATAAACAGGAAGGAGTGAATATATTTTATTTGGACTTTCAAAAGGCATTCCATAAGGTACTCCATAAAAGATATGGTGGCATGATAAAGCCTATTATATTAACATGATTAAGAAACTATTTAACAACAACAATTTACGTTTATGTAACACCTTTAATGTAAAGGTAAAGTCACTGGAGCGCTGCTCTCTCATGGAGAGAAACAACTGGTTGCAGTTCAAGCTGAGGATCACCACAGCCCAGTGTGAGGGGAAGGGTTGAGAAGGAGAATCCTTAACCATAATCCTCATCCATAACCTCAGCAAGTTGGGAATTGAACCCAAACAGTTGGCATTAGCCTGCAGCATAATTCAGCCATCCAGACAACTGAGCTAACCAAAACTCTTCACTGTCCTTAATAAAGAAGAACTTGACACTCAGCCATGTAATTGGGCAGAGGACTGAAAGGTGGTAAAAGAATTAATCTTCAAAGAGGATCTATTGACAAGGAACATGAGGTAGAACGAAAGGTTTGGGGAGGCAGTTCCGGAGCTTGTAAGCCTGGTATGGAGATATAGCCATTAAATTAGGAGTGATTAAAATCAGAAATGCTGTTGGCCAGAATTGAAGGACAGCAGATATCTCAGACAGTGTAGGTTACAGAGGGTGCTGGATTTAGTGGTCCTAGCAGGGGCCATGTCCACAGGTTGGAGAGCCAGTGGCAATTCCAACATGGCCAATCCTGCATGTGCTACACAATGAGAAGCCAATTGGGAACCTACCAGGGTCGGTGTCAGTGTTCCTGGGCCCTACAGTTCAGGTGCCCAGGCTACTGTCCAATCAGACTCTGGCAGCTCGCTCAGCGCCAGCATTGCTACCAACAGTGATAACCATTTCTGGTATTGCAGGGCATGTCAACAGAAGGGCAGCTGTGGAAGTCTGGAAGCCAGGGTGAGCTGGCCAGTGTCAGTTAGGCAGGCCCTGATGGTGGAGGGGTCGGGGGTCCAGTTTAAGGGTCAAGGGGGCGTCTCCTTGCAGGAGCGCCCTGGCCGTACATTGGGCACTAAACAAGAGGCTGCTCACCAGGCCCCCACCCCTCCCCAGATAGGCCCCAGGCAGGTGCTTTGTTCACACTGTGTGACCCACTCCACAATGTCGGTCCCAGCAAAGACAAGAGGAGGCCTTTAAGTGGCTGTTCTCGGCTCTGCCCACCTCAGACTGGGCTGAGGGAGGGCCTTGGGAAGGTGGCGGTTTCTCCTTGCGCTTTCTGACCCCAGTGTATAGCAGCTGGCTTCAGCCACCCAACTCACTCCTGGGGAGGGCAGGGGCATTAGCATCTGCCAATGGAGGGATTTCTTGCCACAACACTCCACCCCATATTCATGATGCTTCCCATTAAGGTGGAGCTAATCTTCACTCTCAAGATTGCCTGAACTGAAAAAGAAGATCCACAAACTATCAACCACTTCAAGCATTTCTGATAGGCTCAGGTGGAGGCCGAGCACAAGCAGAAAATGAACATTAGAAAATTCAAAACACCCCACCCACTTCAGCCATCAGCTGACGAAGGGACTGATGGATTGTGGAAAATGGTGTCAGTTTATAAAAAGGATGGCAGAATTTTGAAAATGTTCAAGTGTACAGATGTAAAGTTCAGGCACATACCTCCGGGCCAACCTGGCACTTTGCCAAGCTGATGTGGCACACTCCCAGCTCGACGGCACCTGCAGCAACAAGGTGAGGCCTTTAATAGGCAATGAATCCTTCCTTGATATCCTTCTATAAAAAGATAAAAGGACAAAGAGTGAAATTCACAGCTGACCTTGGGAAGACCTCATAATCGGACCTACTCACAGCTGGGACTGTCAAGATTTCATTGATCAGCTGAATGTTTATTTTTAAGGTTTATAAAACTCATCAATCTTGATCTGCTTTTTAAAAAAATCTGTAACAGTGAGCATGGCGAGGGCTTTTTTCCTGTTTAACTGATATTTTTCTCTTGATTAATTTTTCTTTAAATATAAAACATGGGCATTAAGTTTGCCTGGAGCAGTGTTTTTTGTAGAGCAGTAAGACTGTGCTACTTTCTGAGTCTGTCGATTGTTAAAGTACGAAGATGGACTTTAGTAGAGTGACGTGCTCTACCTGTCACAAATGGGAGATTAGGGAGAATTTTAATGCTCCCGGTGGTTATGTTTGGTTGTGAATCCTATCAGATCACATGGATAGGTTGGAGTGGCAGTTAGAGGCAATGACGAATCTACAGGGTGGTACCAATGACATAGGAAGAGAAAGGGACCAGGTTCCAAAGGGAGAATATAGGAAATTAGGCAGGAGGTTAAAAAGTAGGTCTTCAACGGTGGTGGTAATGTCTGGAATGCTCCTGATGCCATGAGCTAGTGAGGGTAGGAATAGGAGGATGAGGAAGATGAATGTGTAGCTGAGGAGCTGGTGCAGGAGGCAGGGATTCACATTTTTGGATCATTGGAATCTCTTCTGGGGTAGAGGTGACCTGTATAAGAAGGACGGATTATACCTGAATTGGAAGGGAACTAATATACTGGCAGGCAGATTTGCTAGAGCTGCTCAGGAGGATTTGAACTGGTGACGGGATGATGTACAAAGAGAGGGTGAGAAAAGAGATCAGTCTGAGGCTGGTACTGTTGTGAAGAGGAGAAAGTCAAATAGTCAAGGCAGGCAGGAACAAAGCAAAGAACAAGGTAGGACTGATAAATTAAACTGCATTTATTTCAATGCAAGAGGCCGAACAGGTAAGACAGATGAACTCAGGGGAACATGGGACTGGGATATCATAGCTATTACAGAGACGTGGCTCAGGGAAGGACAGGGCTGGCAGAGTATAGATGTTATGGGAAGGATAGAAAGGGGGCAATAGAGGAGGCGGAGTTGCGTTTATGTTTTGGGGTAATATTACAGCTGAATTTAGGGAGAATATTCTTGAGAGTACATCTAGTGAAGTTATTTGGGTGGAACTGAGAAATAAGAAAGAGATGATCACCTTATTGGGTTTGTACCATAGGTCCCTCAACAGTGGGCAGGAAATTGAGAAGCAAATTTGTAAGGAGATCTCAGATACCCATAAAAATGTTAGGATTGTAATGATTAGGGATTTTAAATTTCCAAACATAGACTGGGACTGCCATTTTGTTAAGGGCTTGGATGGAGAGGAATTTGTAAAGTGTACACAAGAAAATGTTCTGATTCAGTGTGTGGATGTCCCTACAAGAGGAGGTGCAAAACTTGACGTACTCTTGGGAAATAAGGCAGGGCAGGTGACTGAGGCGTCAGTGGGGGAGCACTTTGGGGCCAATGATCATAATTCTATTCGTTTTAAAACAGTTATGGAAAAGGATAGACCAGATCTAAACATTAAAGTTCTAAATTGGAGGAAGGCCAATTTTGACAGTATTAGGTGAGAACTTTCAAAATCTGCTTGGGAGCGGCTATTCTCAGGTAAAGGGGCGACTAGAAAGTGGGAGGCCTTCAGAAGTGAGATAATGAGAGTCCAGAGGCAGTATGTTCATGTTAGTGTGAAGGGCAAGGCTGGTATCTGTAGGGAATGCTGGATGACTAGAGAAATTGATGTTCTGGTCAATAAAAAGAAGGAGGCATATGGCAGTTACATACAGCTGGGATCAAGTGAATCCCTCAAGAAATATAGGGGCAGTAGGAGTATACTGGAGAGAAATTAGGCAGGAGGTTAAAAATTAGGTCTTCAAGGGTAGTAATATCTGGATTGCTCCTGGTGAGAGAAATCAGGAGGGCAAAAAGGGGACATGGGATAGCTTTGGCAAGCAGGGATAAGGAGAATCCAGAGGGATTCTACCAGTACATTAAGGACAAAAGGATAACTAGGGAGAAAGTAGCACCCCTTAAAGATAAGCAAGGCTGTCTATGTGTGGAACTGTAGAAGATGGGTGAGATACTAAACAAGTATTTAATATCAGTATTTACTGTGGAGAAGGATGTGGAAGGGAGACAACTTGGAAAAATAAATATTAATATCTTAAAAATGTCCATATCACAGAGGAGGAGGTGCTGGATGCATTTTAAAATGCATAAAGTTGGATAAATCCCCAGGACCTGATCAGGTGTACCCTAGAACTCTGTGGGAAGCTAGGGATGTGATTGCTGGGTCCCTTGCTGAGATATTTGTATCATCGATAGCCACAGGCATAATGCCAGAAGACTGGAGGTTGGCTAATTTGGTGCCCTTATTTAAGAAAGGTGACAAGGAAAAGCCAGGGAATTATAGATCACTGAGCCTGACATCAGTGACGGGTGGGTTGTTGGATTGGATTCTGAGACAGGATTTACATGCATTTGGAAAAGCAAGGACTGATTAGGGATAGTCAACATGGCTCTGAGCATGAGAAATCATGTCTCACTAACTTGATTGAGTTTTTTGAAGTTGTGACAAAGAAAATTAATGAAGACAGAGCATTGGACTTTGTCTATATGGACTTCAGTAAGGTGTTTGATAAGGTTCTGCATAGTAGACTGATTAGCAAGGTTAGATCACATTGAATTCAGGGAGAGCTAACCATTTGGATACAAAATTGGCTAGAAGGTAGGAGACAGAGGATGTTTGTAGAGGGTTGTTTTTTGGACTGGCGTGCCAAAAGGATTGGTGCTGGGTCCACTGTTTTTTGTTATTTGTATAAACAATTTAGTTGTGAATATAGGAGGTATGGTTAGTAAATTTGCAGATGACACCAAAATAGATGACGTAGTGGACAGTGAAGAAGGTTATCTCAGAGTACAACAGGACCTTGATCAGATGGGCTAATGGGCCGACAAATGGATGATGGAGTTTAATTTAGATAAATGTGAGGGGCTGCATTTTGGAAAGTCAAATCAGGGCAGGACTCATACACTTAATGGTAAGATCCTGGAGGGGAGGTGCTGAACAAAGAGACCTTGGAGAGCAGGTTCATAGTTCCTTGAAGGTGGAGTAGATAGACTAGAACATAAGGCATGTGGCACACTTGCATTTGTTGGCCAGTGTATTGAGTATAGGAGTTGGGAGGTCGTGTTGTGGCTGTACAGGATATTGGTTAGGCCACTTTTAGAATACTGAGTTCAATTCTGGTCTCCCTCCTATAAGAAAGATGTTAAACTTGAGAGGGTGCAGAAAAGATTTACAAGGATGTTGTCAGGGATGAAGGGTTTGAGCTATAGGGAGAGGCTGAATAGGCTGGGGCTATTTTCCCTGGAATGTCGGAGGCTGAGGAATGACCTTATAGAGGTTTCTAAAATGATGAGGGGCATGGATAGGATGAACAACCCAAGGTCTTTTCCTCAGGGTAGAGGTAGGTAGTCCAAAGGTAGAGTGTATAGGTTTAAGGAGGGAGGGGAAAGATATAAAAGGGACCTAATGAGTAACATTTTCTCACAGAGGGTGGTGGGCATATGGAATGAGCTGCCAGAGGAAGTGGTGGAGGCTGGTACAATTACAACATTTAAAAGTTATCTGGATGGATATATGAATATGAAGGGGTTAGAAGGATATGGGTGAAATGCTGGCAAATGGGACTAAACTAAATTAGGACCATGATTGGCATGGTCAAGTTGGTCTGTTTCCATGATGTACATCTCTAGGACTCTATGACATCCAATTGGAGGCATCAAGGTGCTGCTATCCACAATGTGATCACCTGTAAGTATTTACTGATACAGTATGTGATGTATAGTGTAGCATGTGGATGTCTTGTGTGCAAAGAAGTTTAATGATTAATTTTGTAAGTATCTTTGTTGCCATGGGTGACTTTTTTAAAAAAAGCATTAGAGCTTTTGTTCTTGGACACTAATGAGGTTTTGTTTACTTTGGGAGAGTTTTATAAGGACAGAGTAAACAATGCTATGTGTTAGGCTTCAGTTAGAAGGTTCTGGGAATTGTGGGGTTTTTTTTGGCTCAGGAGTAATGACTGTAGCTTAGAAAGCTTTTTAGTTTCAGCTTGCAGAAGTCTTGGCTGAAACTGGATGTGTAAGGCAGTTGCCTTTCATGAAAAGAGATGATTTAGAACTGTTAATAGGTTACCTCAGTGTAAGCAGTGCTGTTTGTAATTTCCAGACCAGAATAGTTTGGTTAAAACTCTGACAGGGTTATTTGAAGCTAAGAAAGTAGACATCCAGTTGTATGAAGGCTTAAGAAAGAGGTGAATTCAAGTGACAGCTCGGTCAAACCTAATGTGTGATAGAGAAGGGAATTCTCACTGGTGTTTGAGTACTATTAAAGGTAGCTGTTGGGATTGTAGTTTGCCATGTGTTCAAAATATTTACACTTGTGTTGTATATAAATAATTTGGCTTATTCTATTCTATCTTAACTTCTTTTGCCAACAAACGTCTGATTAACTGATGAAACCAAATCTACAGCATTAGAATGTAAGAACTAAGAATAGGAAAAGGCCATTCAGACCCTCAAACCTGTTCTGCCATTTAATACAATCATGGCTGATCCTTGACTCCACCTTCCTACAGGCCCTCCATAACCCTTTGACGCATTACTAATTAAAAATCTGTTTACCTCCTTAAATTTACTCAATATCCTGGCATTTGGGCTACTGAATTCCACAGATTCATAATTCCTGCAGAAAAGTAATTTCTCCTCATCTCTCTTATAAATCTGTTACCCCTCACCCTAACATTATGACCTCTCATTCTAGATTGTGCCACATAAGGAAGCATACTTTCTGTGTCCACTTTGTCAATCCCGTTTAGCATCTTGTGTTAGATCTCCTCTTGTTCTTCTAAACTCCAGAGAGTAAGGCCTAAGCTCAATGTCTTTTCATAAGGCAAACCCTTCGTTTCTGGAATCAATCGAGTGAACCTCCTCTGAAGTGAATCCAATACAACTACATCCCTCCTCATGTAAGGGGACCAAAACTGCACACCATACTCAAGGTGTGACCTCAGTAATGCCTTGTACAATGCAGCAACACCTCGACTTTTATACTCTATTCCTTCAGTGAGAAAGTTTTCCTTTAGTACAGCACAGTACAGGCCCTTCGGCCCACGATGTTGTGCCGACCTATTATCCTACTAAGATCAATCTACCCTGCATACCCTATATTTTACTATCCTCCATGTGCCTATCCAAGAGTCGCTTAAAAAGTCCCTAAAGTATCTGACTCCACTACCACTGCCGGCAGCGCATTCCACATGCCCACCACTCTCTGTGTGAAGAACCTACCTCTGACATCTCCCCTACCTTCCTCCAATCACCTTAAAATTATGGCCCCTCATAATAGTCATTTCCGCCCTGGGATAAAAGTATCTGACTATCCACTCTATCTATGCCTCTCATCATCTTGTACACCTCTATCAAGTCACCTCTCATCCTTCTTCACTCCAATGAAAAAAGCCCTAGCTCCTTCAACCTTTCCTCATAAGACCTGCCGTCCAGTCCAGGCAGCATCCTGGTAAATCTCCTCTGCATCCTCTCTAAAGCTTCCACATCTTTCCTGTAATGAGGTGACCAGAACTGAACACAATATTCCAAGTGTGGTCTAATCAGAGTTTTATAGAGCTGCAGCAAAACCTCACAGCTCTTAAACTCAATTCCCCTGCCAATGAAAGCCAACACACTATACGCCTTCTTTACAGCCCTATCAACTTGGGTAGCAATTTTGAGGGGTCTATGGACGTGGACCCCAAGATCCCTCTGTTCCTCCACACTGCCGAGAATCCTGCCATTAACCCTGTATTCTGAATTCAAATTCGACCTTCCAAAATGAATCACAGTGAAGGGCTGTCTCTTTATACCCAGAGACAAACGATGATCTGCTATGCCTGATTTCAGTCTGGGATCTGAATTATTCAGTAATAACATTGGCTACATCAGAACATCATCACTTCTTCAGATATTGCACTATAATCTTTCAATACCCACTGGAGAGGACAGATGGAGCTCACCCACAAGATGCCATCTGCGCAATGCAGCCCTTCTTTGTTCATGCACTGGGAAAGCTGGTCTGTGGAGTGAGACCGGAACTGTCCCCAGCCTCTATTTCAGAGGCTAGAGTACCACTGCTGGCCAGTGGTTGGCTCCTGAGAGTGACCAACATGAGGCTGGGGAATGGGCCTAACTATTGTAGGACAGTGATTGATCCCTGGACCCAGAATGTATGAGCACACCATTCCTAGTCTGATAGCTGATCAAACAGCAGGAAAAGGTTCGCCAATTAAACATTGAAGTGCTGAAAGAGAGCTGGTTCCCTTTTCAAGCCAGCCTCTGGCTGCAGGAATGACTGAAAAATAATGTCCAGGAAACAGGGTGAAAATGTATCGCTTTGTGATAGAAGCGCCACAGGAGGTTATTCAATTTCTTCTCCATGACTGTGCAGGAGACTCCAGAAAAATGAGGGGAGTAGTTCTAATGTTAATGTTTCTATTCATCGTTCACTGTGGTTTAGACTAGAGATTGGGAAAACTTCTTGAAGTCTTTAATCTCCCACTGCCTTTGCAAATTATAGCTCATCTTGTCAAACAGCACCACCAAGTGGATATAGTAAGCATTTCGACAATGTTGGGATTTGTCACAATCCAGCTATATCTTTACAAGATCTGGATGTTAAGGACGTAGATGGTATTATGCCATGTCCCAATGTGTACTCTGTGATGGAGGCACAGTTAGATGAGGAAATTCATCCAAATGAAAACAAAACAAGGAGCCAAACAGCAGCAAGAGCTGAATTGTCACAGTTTCTCGGTTGAGCAATCCTTATCTTTTTTCACTGTTACCTTTCTGGATTCTGGTATCTGTGGGCAAAGCATAAACTGGGGGTGAGCTCTGGACACCAAATCCACAAAAGCCTGGCTTTTGCTGGGAAGTCTAAGGCTTCAACGAGACTAGATTCTCATGGGAATGCAAGGAGATCCCTGCTCTTGATTGTAATCATTCCCACAGGGAGAAGGGAGCTGGCATTTTGATTGGCATCTGGAGATTGAAAGAGAAAGGAGACAATTTAAGAAGGCCTGGCAATCACCTTCATTTTTAACCCACTACAAAAATGTATGTTTGGTGTCAGAGTTAAAATTAGATAAAATTACATTGGATTTATAGCGTAGAATGGGCCATTCAGCCCAACCAGTTCATGCTTTCTTTCATCTCAATCTATCATCGTAACTTCAGCATCGAGTAAACGGTGCTCCAACAGATCATCAGGATTTCGGAGGCATTGTCCTGAGCACTCCGTGGATCTTCCATCTCCCTCCCATCACTGCCACCCTGCCAGTGCCCCTGCTGTTGCCAGTCGCTGCCCAAGGACAGATGGTTCTGTCTGCTCTAGACCATCCAATGCCAGAAGAAGCTCAGGCACAATACCATCCACTGCAGGTCAGCAAGCTCTGACCATCCATGCTGCGAGGTGTGAAACAGTGGGATGGGCAGGAGTATGCGATAAACAGGGAATACATGACAGTGATTGGTTGGCATTTGCATGTCATGTACTTTCATTTATAAATTTATTAATTTGACATCAGCTTTTATCTTTACGTCATGGCCAAGTGGATACGGTGACAATCTGTAAGAAGAGTTTCGGGCACTGTGGGTGAAAGGGGGAGTTCAGATTGTGAACCACAGGATTGTAGTCAGATGTGTCACTCAGGGATAGTCTGGGCAGAAAGGTCACTGCATCCCCTCACTCCCTGTTCCCCCCATCCCTCAGCTGTTCACTGTGCAGCCTGTGGAAAGGGTTGTGTCCCCCTGATGGACGAGATCATGAGGTTACAGTGAATTCTCACTCCTGCACTGCCCAATAAAGAGGGCTTCTCCAGAACAGTGCTGACAGTGTTCATTTATTTATCATCAAAGGGCAGCTGAGTGACCTTTATTGGGTGCCCACTTTGTGCAGGGCTTGTGAGGTGGGCTCTACAGCTGTGTGGATAGTACACATTTTCATTTTGGTGGCAAATATGGATGGAGATGTGGCAAAATGAAGGTGTCATGACACCCGCAGGGCGCCAGGCCTTGAGCTGCCTAATTTGCAAACCAGGTCATTGTTAAGACAGTAGAATGCATTTTAAATGTGGTACCCCTCAGAATTGGCCACCCAACCCCAACAAAGTGAAGTGTGTATGTGTGCACATTTGAATCCTGCATCACGGGGCAAGCCTGTTCTCCTGTCAAGCTCATACGCTCATTCTACCTATCACTCACAGGCAAGAGAATGATGTGTAGTCATCCCTCTTAGAATTGAGAGCTCCTTAATGCAACAGGCAACAACAAGCCATGAGATGTTGCAACGTATCTCTGGCTCCAGCCTGGAAGTTCATCATGGTCACTTGGTCAGCCAGTAGCAATGTGGAACTGGCTTTGGTCGTATAGTCGTTGTAGTTGAGGCTGTGGTGAAATTCAGTGAGCACATTCCCCATGAAGTTCAGATCTCCGCCGCATTGTTCCTCAGAGATTCAAGTTTCAGGAGGGAGAATTGCTCCTTGAACATCTGAGGCAGACGAGCCTTCTTGATGAGAGCCTTTCATACCCTCCTCCTTCTCCTCCCTCTTCTTGCAGCTTATTGTGCTCTGTGCTGCCTCTGTTCATTTTCCTAGTAAGGCTGTCCATTCAACCTATACTGATTTATGCAAAAGCCTTGAATTCCTTCCACACCACTCCCTATCCACTTTAATAATTTTATATAACTCTACGAAGCACAAAACAGTTCCTGAATTATAGCTAGCCATTAGAAATCAATCTAACTATACCTGTTTTGATGAAGACTTGAAACATTAACTCTGCTTTCTCCCCACAGATACTGTCAGATCTGCTGAGTTTCATCAGCAATTTCTGATTTTTGTTTCAAATCTTTAAATAAAGGTGATGTGACATCAGTGCTGCTGCTAAAAGCATATTTGTAATTGAGATGGTGTTATACTCCAAAGTGGCTAATTCAGTGGCATGATCTAGTTGATCCTCACTGTGTGTGTTTACAGCAGATATACACTGCAGCACATCACCACCTTTTCCAAGGCAATTTGGGAACAGACAATAAATACTGCCCCAGCCAGCGACGCCTGTGAGTGAATAAAATAAATGATCTCACCAATATTGCGCATGGTATGACTTGTCCAGGATTGTGAGGTAGGAGCCACTTTGAACCTCCAAACCTACAATAACACCCAGACATTCAGCTGTCTGGATCTGAATTTTGTACCGATTTTGTATAGAAGCCCTGAGTTATATGGATACAGCTGTACGTGGCCAAGTCTTGTGTAACTCCTAAGTGAGATTCTTTTCCCAGGAATTTTCTATTAGTCATCTTGTGTTGTTGTTGTAAATGATCACAGTTTCTCTACATTTCCAACAATCTTTATCCCTTTCACCAACTCTCACAAGTATATGCAACCAATGTATGTCTTGACCACCTTTGGACTGAACATTTCAGCGCCTGCAGGCTGACTGTCAGACAGCTGTTGGATAATGGGGGACCCTGGAGAGATGGGGTGACCCTCGGTTCTTCCGCTCACTTCCACCAAGTGACAATCCATTATTTTGCCTTCCACATCATATTCTTAATCCCACAGGAGAGTGGAAAACCAGATTAGAATTAGAATCCCTACAGTGTGGAAACAGGCCCTCTGGCCCAACAAGTCCACACCAACCCTTGGAACATCCCACCCAGACCCATCTCCTTATAACCCACACACCCCTGAACACTATGGGCAACTTAGCATGGCCAATTCACCTAGCCTGCACATCTTTGGACTGTGGGAGGAAACCGGAGCACCCGGAGGAAACCCACGCAGATGCAGGGAGAATGTGCAAACTCCACACAGACAGTCACCCAAGGCTGGAATCGAACCTGGGTCCCTGGTGCTGTGAATCTGCAGTGCTAACCACTGAGCCACCGTGCTGCCCCAAATTAGTCAGAGTAATAGAGAAATGCAAACTTAAAATAGACTAAACTAAGCTAAAACAGAGACAAAAGATAAAAGACTGCAGAGGAAGCTAAATCTGAAGTGTTAATGGAAGCTGCTGAATATGTAAATGCTACTGGACCTACTGAGACTATCAGTGTTTCTTGTTCATAAATTAATGCTCACATTGTATTGCTGACATTTTCATTATCAACAGTATGTAAATGTTGGACTTGGAAATTTTCCACAGTTTTACTTGATGTTAATCAGGGCATTTTGCACTTTTTAAAAATGTATTCATGGGATGTGAGTGTCACTGGTCAGACCAGCGTTTATTGCCCATCCCGAATTGCCCAGACTGTAGTTAACATCAACCACATTGCTGTGGGTCTGGAGTCACATTTCGGCCAGACCAGGTAAAGATGGTAGTTCCCTCCCTAAAAGACATTAGTGAACCAGATGAGATTTTCCCCAAAAATTGGCAATGGTTTCATGGTCGTCATTAGACCCTTAATTTCATATTTCTATTGGTTTCAAAGTCCATCACTGCCTATGGTGGGACTCTGGCCCCAGGTCTCCAGAACATTATTTGGGTCTCTGGATTAATAGCACTAAAATAGGCCATTGTCTCACCCAACATGACCTGGTAAATAAATCAACAGTAAAACTGGGGGTATCACTTTGTGAAACAATGGTGCTATGAAAACAGATTACTGTTTATATTGGAGACATTTCATGGCTTTTCAATGAGGGGCAACATTTTCAGACAGCGCATTCCAGATCTGAATCACTTGCTGAATAAAATAAGGAGAGTTTATCCTCGCTTGACCTTGTTTCTTTTGCCGATCACCAAAATTGGTATCCTCTAATTCTTGACACTTGCCCTGATGGCTAACGTTTCTCCCTATCTACTCTACCTTCTCAAACAGTCACAATCCCAGCTTCTTCCATTTGTGTAATGATGCACTTGTACAGCAGAGGGAGATAGTGAGGTGCACGAGACCCCCACAACTTGAAATCGAGTCTGATCCGGACCGTACGCAGTAACCTGATTAAAATGAAACAAAGTCATTTGGGCGTGCCTGTATTTTAATTTGATGTGCCATATGCAGGAGCTAGTATAAATTACAGACCCAAGAACTAATCCTTTTCGCAAAACCAAAGTAGTGTTCCAATAGCTGATTATTTTATATAAATGATGGAAAGGATTTGCAATTCTATTGGAAATTTCACCCCTTCAGAAAGCCCACTGTGCTTCTAAGTATGAAGTGCTGCATTTTGGGAGATCAAATGTTCAGGAAAAGTATACAGTTAATAGGAGGATCCTGAACTGCATTAATATACAGAGGGATCTTGGGGTTCAAGTCCATAGCTCCCTGAAAGTGGCCACACAAGTAGATAGGGTGATAAAGAAGGCTTGCAGAATGCTTGCCTTTATTGGTCAGGGAATTGAGTACAAGAGTCAGGATGTCACGTTGCAGCTCTATAAGACTTTGGTTAGGCCACACTTAGAGTATCACATTCAATTCTGGTTGCTGCATTACAGGAAGGATGTGGAGGCTTTGGATAGGGTGCAGAAGATGTCTACCAGAGGATAGAAAAACTCTGATTGTTTTTGTTTAGAGCGACAGAGACTGAGGGAAGGCTTGATAAAAGTTTATAAAATTATGAGATGCACAGATAGGGTTGACGGTCAGAATCTTTTTTCCCAGAGTTGAAATGTCTAAAACTAGGGGACATGCATTTAAGGTGAGAGGTGGAAAGTTCAAAGGAGACGTGAGGGACAAGTTTTTTTACACAGAGAGTGGTAGGAGTCTGGAACGCGCTGCCAGGTGTGGTGGAGGAGGCAGATATGATAGGGGCGTTTAAGGGACATTTAGCTAAGCACATGAAATGCAAAGAAGGGAGGGATATGGGCCAAGGGCAGGCAGAAGGGATTAGTTTAATTTGGCATCATGTTCAGCACAACATCATGGGCCCATTCCCGTGCTGTGTTGTTCTATGTTCTATGTTTCAAAGCCTATGAACGCTCTTTAAGTGTTGTCACTGTTGACGTGTGGGAAACATTGCTGTATCTTTGTGCACAGCAAGCTCCCACAAGCAGGAATGTTGATCCCATCATTGTACCCACATCCACCACTTCCTCTGGCAGTTCATTTCACACACAAAACACGTAAAAGAAGTCGCCCCTCATATCTTGCTTAAATCTCTCTTCTCCCACCTTAAAAAAAATGTCTGCCTGGTCTTGAACTCCCCCATTCTGGGGAAAAGACACCTACCATTAACCCAAAGTATACCCGTTATGATCTTGTAAACCTCTATAAGGTCATCTCCCAATCTCCTTTGCGCCAGTGGTCCCAGCCTATCCAGCCTTTCTTTATAACTCAATCCTTCCATACTTGGCAACATCCTGGTAAATCTCTTCTGAACCCTCCCTACCTTAATAATACCCTTCCTATTTCTGGGTGACCTAAAACTTTAGGCCTGAAAGTGGGGACACCATCACTGCACTGCAAGACCTTATGTGGAGAGGAGATGAAGACAATTAAATGATTGAAATCAAAACTTACATGCTGGTTACATACAATTGATTCAGCAAATTAGCAATAAAAACCCATAAGCTGAGAAGAAGGTTATTTTTGTTAATTGATATGGCAGTCCATGTGTTTACAGGCTCACAAAGGCATTTTGCCAATGAATTAATCCCATTACAGTTAATATACATACAGATAATTGCTTAATGATGTATCTGTGTCTGCGAGTCATTGAATTAGGACAGCACATTTCCTGTAATTATGTATGTACAACACCATTTTCAGCTGAAAAATTATAAAGTGGCTGGAAGAAGACACTTGGAGAGCAGCAACACCGCTGAGGGCTTTGAGTAATGAATTTCCCCATTTCATACTCGCACAAAGATCGTCTAAAAATGTTCGACATCCAAACAAATGGCAAAGGGGTGGGTGCAGCGTCATTTAGCTGTGACGCTCTAACGGGATTGGACCACCTTTCAAGATCAGTGCCAGTAAAATCAGGCTTCGTGTGGGAGTACTGTACAGTCAAGCTCTCAATGCCAAGTTTCCATAACAGATTTAAATGATGCAAGGGGCTGGGTTGTATATCCTGAGCAGAAACACAATTTATAAAAAGTGCTGCCATATCACAAGTATCACACATTGTCTCTAACTGACTTGTTCACAGATGTAATCACACACTCCTGAAACTGTTGGGATTTGAACTCAGGCCTCTTATCTCAGAGGTAGGGACACTGCCACTATGCATTGATGCGATCATCTTAGAACTTACTCTCACAGCTGCAATGCTTTCCTCAGCAAATTTCTGGTTTCTGCAAGTTCCACCTGGTTTTCAAAATATAATGGCACCCTTCATGCAGTGGATTCCCGACGGCAGATTCACAACTCCTCAATCCACTCGATTTTATCAATCTACTTTCAATACAATGCACTGCCACTTCCTCCTTGAAACCAGTCTCTCTTTAGCTGCACTTACATTCCCTTTGAAAGAGTCTGGCCATTGGTTCAATTTCATCTTAACCTCATCTAATGCTTTGACAGAATCATCTCCCCTTCCTCTTGGGTGTCAACAGCCACAGGTTTCAACTTCTCGATAATCAATGAAGTTCCAGGCCCTTCTTCTCTTCGTTGGAAACAACAAATGCTGGAGATCATAGATGCAACAGTCAAAATAGCACAACAACAAAGCCTCTTCTTCTTCAGGCAGCTCAGGAAATTTGGCATGTCCATAACAACTTCTACCAGATGCACCATTGAAAGCATACTGTCTGGGTGCCTAACAGCCTGGTATGGCAACTGCTCTGCCCCAGGACTGTAAGAAACTGCAGAAGGTGATGTGCACAGCCCAGACCATCATGGAAGTCAACCTTCCATCCATGGACTCTATTTACGCGGCTCACTGCCGCAGAAAGGTGGCCAACATCACCAAAGACCCATCGCATCCCGCTAGTGATCGCCTACAACCTCTTCCGCCAGGCAGAAGATACACATGCACAAGCAGGTTCAGGAACAGCTTCTTCCTGGCTGTTATAAGAGTGATGAATGGGCTGTCTAGCCTCCATTAATGCTGATCTTGCTAATGTTGATCTTGCCTAGTGCATGCCCTGTGCAATGTAATCTGTGCGTCTCTAAGACTTTTTGATCTGTACAACCTTGCTCAGTATGGTCTGCCTGAACTGCTTGTAAACAAAGCTTTTCACCGTACTTCAGCACACGTGACAATAAATCTGTCAATCAGTCAATCAGATCACAGCAGGTCAGACAGTATCCATGGAGAGAAAACAAGTTAACATTTCAAGTCTAGATGACTCTTCATCAGAGCTGAAATAAAGTGTAGAGAAGGGAGCATTTATGCTATAGGTGGGGGTTGGGGTATGAAGTGCTGGGGGATAAAGGACATGGATAGTTCAGATTAAATGATCAGAATATGAGAATGGCAGAACAATGGTGTGTCTAACTGTCAGGCTGGAAAGGACAGACAGTCCCACTGCGGTAGGGGGAGGGGAGTGAGGACATGGTGGTAGAGAATACAACAAGATAAAGCTAAAACGAGGTGAAGAAATGGGACTAGGTTCACAATTTGAAGGTGTTGAGCTCAATATTAAGTCCAGAAGGTTGTAAAGTTCCTAGTTTGAAGACACTGGCCCCATCCCCCACCCCTTCCTCCGTTACATCGATGACTGTATCAGCGCTGCCTCGTGCTCTCAACAGGAGCTTGAACAGTTCATCCACTTCACCAACACCTTCCACCCCAACCTTAAGTTCACCTGGACCATCTCTGATACCTCTCTCTCTTTCCTGGACCTGTCTGTTTCCATCTCTGGTAACCACCTGGAAACTGATATCTATTTCAAGCCCACCGACTCCCACAGCTACCTAGAATACACCTCCTCTCACCCACCTTCCTGCAAGAATGCCATCCCCTATTCCCAATTCCTTCACCTCCGCTGCATCTGCTCCCGAGATGAGGCATTTCACTCCTGAACATCCCAGATGTCCTCGCTTTTGATGGACTGCAATTCCTCCTCCACAGTGGTCAAAAATGCCCTTGACTGCATCTCGTACGTTTCCCGCACGTCAGCCCTCACTCCACCTTCCCGCAATAACAACCAAAACAGAATCCCCCTCATCCTCACGTATCACCCCTTCAACCTCCGGATTCAACGCAACATCCTTCACCACTTCCGCCACCTGTAATCTGACCCTACTACCAAGGACATTTTTCCCTCCCCACCCTTATCTGCTTTCCGGAGGGACCACTCCCTCCGTGACTCCCTTGTCCGCTCCACACTCCCCTCCTGCCCTTCCACCCTTGGCACTTTTCCCTGCAACCGCAGGAAGTGCTACACCTGCTCCCACACCTCCTCCCTCACCCCCATCCCAGGCCCCAAGAAGATCTTCCACATCAAACAGATGTTCACCTGCACATCTGCTAATGTGGTATACTGTATCCACTGTTCCCGATGTGGCCTCCTCTACATCGGGGAGACCAAGCGAGGCTTGGAGACCACTTTGCGGAGCACCTACTCTCTTTTCATGACAAACGACTACACCTCCCAGTCGTGAACCACTTCAACTCCCCCTCCCACTCCTTGGACGACATGTCCATCCTGGGCCTCCTCCAGTGTCACAACGATGCCACCTGAAGGCTGGAGGAACAGCACATCATATTCCGCTTGGGAACCCTGCAGCCCAATGGTCTCAATGTGGACTTCACAAGCTTCAAAATCTCCCCAACCCTGACCTCATCCCAAGACCTGCCCAGCTCGTCCCCGCCTCCTTGACCTGTCCGTCTTCGCTCCCACCTACCCGCCCCTCCCTCCTCACTGACCAATCCCTATCCCAACTTCCTACATACACTTACCTTTACTGGCTCCATCCCCACCTCCTTGACCTGTCCGTCTTCTCTCCACCTATGTGCTCCTCTATCCACCTTCCATCATCGCCTCCCCCCTCTCTTTATTTATTTCAGAGCCCCTGTCCCCTCCCCCATTTCTGAAGAAGCATCAGCTTTCCTGAAACATCAGCTTTCCTGCTCCTCTGATGCTGCTTGGCCTGCTGTGTTCATCCAGCTGTACACCTTGTTATCTCAGATTCTCCAGCATCTGCAGTTTCTACTATCTCTCAAGTTAGTGAGACATGATTTCCCACACACAAAGCCGTGTTGACTATACCTAATCGGTCCTTGCCTTTCCAAATACATGTAAATGCTGATCCCCTCCAACAACTTGCCCACCACCGATGTCAAGTTCGCCAGCCCCTGGCTTTGTCTTACCCCCTTACTTAAATAGTGGCACCAAATTAGCCAACCTCCAGTCTTCTGACATCTCACCTGCAGTTATCGATGATACAAATATCTCAGCAAGGGTCCCAGCAATCACTTCCCTTCTCTAACATAGGAGGCTGTGGAAGCTCGGTCTTCAAGTATGGTAGGTTCCTGATTACCAATGGTGCACAAGGTTCTGGGACTGGGTGGTTAAAATGCATTGAAGTGTTTGATGAACCATGATTGTATTGACTGGAAGGGCAGGTTCAATGGCTAACTGCTGTTGCTATGTTCCTACATATTCAATAATGGAGAAAAATATTTACACTAAATGCTGCTAAGTGCATCTGCAAGACAATTCCACTTCATAAATTGACCAAACATCTTGAATTACATTGTGAGCAGAAGGGTCTGTTCCTGTGCTGTATGTTCTATGCAGAATTTTACATTTCCGGGGCAGGGTTCAGAGGCATGAGTCAGGGGATGAGTCTTGGAACCATGTTTGCAATTTTTAGTTGTGATGCTCTGAGGTTAAATCAATTTTGCTCTCCTTTAAAGAGGCATCTACCTTTTTCTTGCAGCCACAAATTGTGCAGCAGATCTGATTCATCCCAACATGGTCAAGACAAATTTTGAAGCAACGGTGGCGACATTTCTCAGAGCAGTCCAGGAGCTCCTTGGCTTCCTATTGGTGGCCTACACATTGCTGCTGTTTGGGTTGCTGTCTGCGGGATGGATCATTCAATATCTGACCATGAGCTGACTGCATCTGACAAAGTGGATGACAAATCCTTATGTTCCAATGTGTTAGGGCAGGTTAAACAACATGCAGATGGAAAGAATACAGAAAGCATGTACCAAGAGGCAATTTTATTTGTACTCCTTACCACACCTCCGTCTCCCCTCCCCCTTCCCATTGTGCATTGTTGTTCACACTGTACCTGAGAACAATTGTATCCACATATTGTCTGTTAAGCAATGACTGACCTTTGAGGTTTAATCAGTAATGTTTCCCATTCAATCCAAACTTCTAATGATTTGTGTTTGCAGAAGAACCAAATGCAACCTAATAAATAAACAGATAGTGGCAAATATGCTGTACCAGCTTGTCAACGTTGTTATTGAAACATAGCATTTTACAATTGTGCCTCTGCCTTGTATAAAATATGTTCTTGCCCAGTTTATGCAGGAAACACCTTTGACAACCCAATAATTTAGGGGATAGTGGGGAAACATTTCACTTTGTGTAAAGGGAACGGTGCTAGCTGTAGAGTGGTACACCATACATTCAGAAAAGCGTTATGCGTCTACCTACAGTCCAAAGAATACAGCAGGTCAAGAGGGAGCTCACCACCACGTTCTCAAGGACATTTAGGGCACCCAATACATGCTGGTCCAGCCAGTGATGCCAGCTAGTCACTAAAAATAATACATTGGCCACAAGCGCATCTCTACTGCCACAAAAATAGTGAAAATGTTTTACATTTATTTCTGGAGCTGCTTCATTGCCGAGGCTTTCCAACAAAGGTAGGAACAAGAGTATTATTGACACCTCACCATGAGTCAGCGTCAACTCAAGAAAAAGTATTTTCAGGTTAGTCCCATGGGTGTTTTGTTTCACCTGTCTGAAGGTCACTGTAGCAAACTTGCATCTTAAAGACACTGCAAGCGTTGGTTTGAAGTGTAAACAGCTCTTTCGCCTAAGCTTGTTGAGTACATTGGTATAATGTGTTAAAAAAACCAATTTAAGCCTCTGTGTTTTCCACTGTAGGCTGGGAAGGATGTCTGAAGAAAGGTGGATTTATGAGCATATGAAATACCGGAATGGGCACTGTCCCTAAGGGAAACAGTTCACTGCGTTCACTTATAGAGAAGAATATTAATGCTGCATACAGCCAATTTGCAACACTCAAAATAACAATATCTGTGTATCTGCAGCAACTCTGCCACAAAAGCACAATTGTAATAAGGCGCAAATGTTCATTGTCAGAAGGTAATGGGAAAAACCCAGGTGTCAATCTGGAATGACTGCTGTCAGGGATTGCTCTTTGTCTCCGTTGAAAGAACCATAAAAATTGGGATACAGATGGCGACCACTCTATGTATAGGAGTGTTAGTTTTCCAGCTGGAGCTCTCTGCTCAGTTCCAATTTCCGCGTCCTTATTTTTGAAACCAACTCAACTTTAAATAGTGCTAGACTGTCTGCCTCTCTAGCTAAATGTGATGTTGTAACGTTACAATAATTGTGGGAACACCACGTGGATAGCCAAGTATAACAAGTCCAACACAGTTGGACCAGACAAAAAGTGTTAGCAAGACACATATCTCAAGCATCTCATCCTTTATTTAAAAACACTTCTTCCAATTCACCCCATAGGATGGGTTTTAGGGTCTATATGGGCGAGAGATTTTGACCCCTAATGGTTGTGAGTTGAGATTTGGTGATTGTGAGCTGAGAGGTCGCAATGGCAAACATGTAGCACTGCCCCGCCTCTCACCCTCGCTCTCAGAGGTCTTCTATTGCAGCCCCTGCTCTCATAGAGCTTCTCATCCCCAACCTATTCACACAGTTCTCCCAGAGGGGATAGCAACAATTTTCAAACGTCAAAATGGGGCCACGGTGAGAAACTGCTTGGGAAACATTGGTAGAGACTTTCAAAGTCATTTTGGAGAGTGTGAGCAGTGGCATAGTCTCAGAGATGGTGCACTGATGGATTCCATTTTACCAACGGCCTCTAACAATCCCCTATTGTCTGTGCCTTTTATCTCAGTATAATTCAGTAGGTTATTGTAGTCGGAAATCACAAGCTTTACTTCATGTATTGTTGCAGTTTGTAACATCGCTGCTAGAAAGCTATTTTGTCATTGTGAAGGATCTGTGATGATTGAGGAATATTTTCCACATTTTCTCAATAAATCACTACCTGTCTTTCTTTTATCGGTTGTAATGGACATAGGTCAAATTGATGGGCTCTTTCTGTGCATGAATTTGCAGCACTGGAATCTGAGAACAGGAATGGTAGAAATGCTGCCTCCAATCATGTTTCTCTGACAGTTCTCAAGTAACTAGCTAACTAACTGACTACTGATAGGAAACTGCTCATTTTATATCTAAGATGGATATTGCGTCCTGAGATAGATTACATCTCAAAGATTTAACTTTGCAAGACAATCAGATTTTTTAAAAAAGTAATTAAACCATTACGTTGCTGAGTAATGTCGATGGATGGAAAAATAGAGCTGTGGGTAACAAAAGAGCTTTGCTAAATTCAGTTAGAGAGGAGGAGGTAGCCACAGACAGGTTTCAAACAAAGAATCAACAGCCGTGCCCTGGCAACAGGTGAAGAAGAAATTGAGCATAAAAACAGAAAAGAAAGAAGAAAAATTGTGGACAATGTTGAGACGTCAACTGAGACAGACTTGAAGAAGGCCAGAGAAGAAGAAAGATGATACCATCAGCCCCAAAAAAACTGTAGTGACAACAAATGAATGAACGTTCTTGAAATGCTAAAAATCACAAATTCTACTTTTAGTATTTACCAGTGTTACACATTGGTCTACTGCTCCCGTTAACCTGCTGTGTTGGTTTGCAGTAACAGCTTGCACTGAATGATCAATCCTAATAGTTAATCTCTCTTTAATGGTGCAAGAGCAGTGGGACACATTCAAGAAGGAAATAGGGAGAGCATAGGGTCAACATGTTCCAAAAAAGACAAAGGATGGGACAAAAAATTTCAGCAGACCATTTTGAGGGTCATGCCAGATTAGATGAAGGGAAAAAGTAGGTTTACAGCAGATACTGATGGTTCCAAATAGCGAAAACCCACAAGGAGTACAGAATGTACAAGAGGAAACTTAATAAGGAAATCAGGAGAGCAAAAAGAGAGCTTGAAAGAATAATGGCAGATAAGATAAAGGAAAATTCTGTTATTTTACAAGTACATTAACAGTAAAAGGATAACTAGAGAAAAGGCAGGGCCCATTAAGTGCTAATTTGTGTGTGGAGTTGGAGGACATTGGTAAGTTTCTATCTGAATACTATGTGTCAGTGTTCATTAGTACGAGGGATGATGTGGGTATAGAAATCAGGGAGAAGGACTGTAATATAGTTAAAGAAGTTAGCATAGACAGAGAGGAGTTCTGAGGTGTCTGGCAGGCTTAACAATGTATAATTTATTTTGTTCATTTGTGGGAAGAAGGTGTCTCTGGCTGGCCAGCATTTATTACCCATCCCTAGTTGCCCTTGAGAAGGTGGTAGTGAGCTGCATTCTTGAACCACTGCAGTCCACATGCTATGGGTTGACTCACAATGCCCTTTGGAAGGAAATTCCAGGATTTTAACCCAATGACAGTGAAGGAATGGTCATGAATTTCCAAGTTAGGATGGTGAATGAATTGGAGGGGAACTTGTAGGGGGTGGTGTTCCCATATATTTGCTGCCCTTGTCCTTCTAGATGGAAGTGGTCGTGGTTTGAAAGGTGCTGTCTGAGGATCGTTGATGAACTTCTGCAGTGCATCTTGTAGATAGTATACACTGCTGTTACAGTGGTGGTGGGAGTGGGATGTTTGAGGATGTGGTGCCAATCAAGCGGACTGTTTTATCCTAGATGGTGTCAAGCTTCTTGAGTATTGTTGGGGCTGCACCCATCCAGGCAAGTGGGGAGTATTCCATCACACTCCTGACTTGTGCCTTTTAGATGGTGGACAGGCTTTGGGGAATCAGGAGGTGAGTTACTCACCGCAGTATTCCCAGTCTCTGACCTGCTTTTGTGGCCGATGTGTTTATGTGACGAGTCCAGTTGAGCTTTTGGTCAATGGTAATCCCTAGGATAGTGGAGAATTCAGCAATGGTGATACCATTGTATGTGAAAGACCAATTGGTTAGATCCGCCGTTGTTAGAGATGACCCTTGCCTAGCATTTGTGTAATATGAATGTTACTTGCCACTTGCTAGCCCAAAACCTAGATATGGTCCGGGTCTTGCTGCATTTGGACATGGACTGCTTCATTATCCAAGCAGTCACAGATGGTGCTGAACCTCATGTAATCATCAGCAAACATCCCAGTTTCAGGTCTAATGACGGCGAGAAGGTCATTGATGAAGCAGCTAAAGATAGGGCTGAGGGCGCAACACTGAGGAACTCCTGCAGAGATATCCTGGAGCTGAAATGACTGACCTCCAAAAACCACAACCATCTTCCAATTTGCCAGGTATGACTCCAACCAGCAGAGAGTCTGCCCCCGATACCCATTAATTCCAGTTTTGCTAGGTGTCCTTAATGCCACACTGGGTCGAATGCAGCCTTGATGCCAAGGGCTGTCACTTTCACCTCACCTCTGGAATTCAGCTCTTTTTTCCATGTTTGGACCAAGGCTGTAATGAGGTCTGGAGCTGAGTGGCCCTGGCAGAACCCAAACTGGGCGTCACTGAGCAGGTTAATGCTGAGCAGGTGCTGTTGGTAGCACAGTTGAAGACTTTACTGCTGATTCTCCTGGGTTGGATGAAATATATCTCAGATTGTTGAGTGAGGCAAGGAAAATATAGCAAGGACAATAATTTTCAATTCTTTCCTATCTTAAGGGGTGTACCAAAAGACTGGAAGATAGTCAATGTGATACCATGATTCAACAAAGGAGAAAGATATAAAACAGAAAACCACAGGCCAGTCAGTCCAACCCCAGTGGTGAGGAAATTATTGGAAGCATTCCTGAGGGACAGAATTAGTTTACACTTGAAGTGACAGGGCTTAATCAAGAACAGTCAGTATGGTTTTCTTAAGAGGAGATTATGATTGACCAACTTAGAGCCATACAGCACGGAAGCTGACCCTTTGGTCCAACTCGTCCATGCCAACCAAGTTTGCCAAACTAAACTAGTCCCACTTTCCTGCATTTGACCCACATCCCTCTGAACCCTTCCTATTCATGTACCTGTCCAAATGCCTTTTAAATATTGTAACTATACCTGCATCTACCACTTCCCCTGGCTGTCCATTCCACTTACAAACTACCCTCTGTGTGAAAAAGTCGAGTCTCATGTCCCTTTCCCCTCACCTTAAACCTATGCCCTGTAGTTTTGAACACTCCTATCCTGGAGAAAAGACTTTTGCTATTCACCTTATCTATTGCCCTCATGATTTTATAAACATCAGTAAGGTCATCCCTCAACCTCCTATGCTCCAGTGAATAAAGTCCCGGCCTATCTAGCCTCACCTTATAACCCTCCCGTCCTCGTAACACCTTTGTAAATGTTTTCTGCACCCTCCCGAATTTAATAATATCTTTCCCATAGCAGGGCAACTAGAACTGTACTCAGTACTCCAAAAGTGGCCTCACCAACATCCTGTACGACTGCAACATAACGGTCCAACTCCTATATTCAATGGCCTGAGCAATGAAGGCAAGCGTGCCAAAAAGCTTCTTTATCCCCCTTGAATAACTGTGTTGCCACTTCCAAGGAACTATATACCTACACTCTTAATTGTCTCTGTTCAACAACACTCCCTAGGGCTCTACCACTAACTGTGTAAGTCCTGCCCTTGTTAATCTAACCAAAATGCAGCACCTCATACTTATCTCAATTAAACTCCATCTGCCACCTCTTAGTCCATTGGCCCAATTGCTCAAGATCCCGTACTCTTAGACAACCTTCCTCACTCAATATGATACCACCAATTTTGCTGTCTTCCACAAACTTACTAACCATGCTCACTCAAATTTGCTTACATAAATGACAAACAACTGTGGACCTGGTACTGATTCCTGAGGGACATCTCTGGTTACAGGCCTCCAGCCCAAAAATTAATCCTTCACCCACCACTCTGTTTCCTACCATCAAACCAGCTTGTATCAATTATCAAGCTCTCCCTGAATCCATAGGGTCTAACATTATTAACCAGTCTTCATTGCAAAACCTTGTCAAAGGCCTTACAAAAGTCCATGTAGACAATATCCACTGCTCTGCCTTCATCAATCCTTTTTGTCACTTCATCAAAAAACTCAAGTTTGTGAGACATGATTTCCCACACACAAACCCAAGCTGTCTATACCTAATCAGTCCTTGCCTCTCCAAATGCATGTAAATCCTGTCTGTAAGAATTCCCTCTGACAACTTACCTACCACTGACATCAGACTCACAGGTCTATAGTTCCCAGGATTCTCCTTGCAGCCTTTCTTAAACAAAGCACAACATTAAGGGGAAGTGATAGCCTAGTTGTACCATTGCTGGACCCCAGATAATGTTCTGAGGACCTGGGTTCAAATCTCATCATGGCAGATGGCGGAATTTGAATTCAATAAATATCTGGAGTTAACAGCATAACAATGACCACAAATCCATTGCTGAATGTTGGAAAAACCCATTTGGTTCACAAATTTCCTTTAGGGAAGGAAACTGCCATCCTTACCTGGTCTGGCCTACGTGTGACTCCAGACCCACGGCAATGTAGTTGATTCTTAATTTTGCCTCTGCGCAATAAATGCTGCCTAGTCTGTGACACCGTCATCCTGTGAATGAATAAAAAAAATTAGCCACCCTCCAGTCTTCCAGCACCTCACCTGTGCCTATAGATGATGCAAGTGTCTCTGCCAGGGGCCCCACAATTTCTTTCATAGCTTTTCACAATGTTTGATTGAATTTTTCGAAGAGGTAACCAGGTGTATAGATGAGGGCCACTTATTCAACGTTGTCTGCTTGGACTTCAGCAAGGTTTTTGATAAAGTCACATACTGGAGATTGTTAGTGAAGGTAAAAGCTCATAGGATCCGAGGGCTTTTGGCAAATTGTGTACAGAATCGGCTGATTGTGAGGATACAGAGGGTGATTGTCAAGGACAGTTTTGTGACTGAAAGCCTGCGTTCAGTGGGGTTCTGCACGGACCAGCATTGGTGTTTGTGATATATATAAATGATTTAGGTTTGAATATACAAGGGTTAATCAGTAAGTTCACAAATGACATGAAAATTGGTAAAGGTTAGTGAGGAGAATAGCCATAGAATAGAAGGATAAAGATGGGTGGTCAGAAGGATTTGGAGGGACTTGATTGAGATGTATAAAATTTTGAGGTGCATAGCCGGAGTAGACAGGAAAAAACATTGCCCCTTGGTGGAGGGATCAATGATCAAAGGGCATAGATTTAAGGTAAGAGGCAAGAGGTCTAGAGGGAATGTGAGAAAAATGTTTTACTCCCAGAGGGTAATGGGACTGTGGAACTCACTGCCTGTAAGTGTCATAGAGGCAGCACCTCTCACAAGAAGTATCAAATGTGCACTTGCTATTCCAAGGCATACAAGGCTATGGGTCAAGTACTGGAAAATAGGATTGGAAAAGTGAGGTGGTTGTTCTTGATTGGCACAGATTCAATGGGCCACAGGGCCTATGGTATCATTAGTAAGTTTGCAGACTACACCAAAGTTGGTGGTGTGGTTTTCAGCAAAGAAGGTTACCTCAGAGTACAACAGGATGTTGATCAGATGGGCCAATGGGTCAAGAAGTGGCAGATGGAGTTTAATCTAGATAAATGTGACGAGTTGCATTTTGAAAAGGTAAATCAGAGCAGGACTTATACACTTAATGGTAAGTTCCTAGGGGAGTGTTGCTGAACAAAGAGACCTTAGGGTGCAGGTTCATAGTTCCTTGCAAGTGGAGTCAGAGGTAGACAGGATAGTGAAGAGGGCATTTGGTATACTTGCCTTTATCAGTCAGTGCATTGAGTATAGGAGTTGGGAGGTCATGCTGCAGCTGTACAGGGCATTGGTTAGGCCACTATTGGACTATTGCATGTAATTCTGCCCTCCCTGCCATAGGAAAAATGTTGTGAAGCTTGAAATGGTTCAGAGAAGATTCATAAGAACGTTGCCAGAGTTGGAGGATTTGAGTTACAGGGAGAAGCTGAATACACCGGGGCTATTCTCCTTGGAGCATTGAGCATCTGAGGGGTGACCTTATAGAAGTTTATAAAATCATGAGGGGCATGGATAGGGTGAATAGCCAAGGTCTTTTCTCCAGGGTAGGAGAGTCCAAAACTTGAGGGCATAGGTTTAAGATCAGAGGGGAAAGATTTAAAAGGCACCTGAGGGGCAACACTTCCACACAGGCAATGGCGAGTGTACGGAATGAGCTGCCAGAGGAAGTGGTGGAGGCTGGTACAATTACAACATTTAAAAGGCATTGGATGGATACATGTATAAGAAAGGTTTAGAGAAATGTGGGCCCAATGCTGGCAAGTGGGACTAGGATATCTGGTAGGCATGGACGAGTTGGACTGAAGGGTCTGTTTCTGTGCTGCACATTTCTATGACTCTATGACTAAGATTTTATCAGGTCCAATCTTACCAGGACAACTAAATCCTTTCGATGGCATCAGTTCACCAGGGACGAGGTTTTACAGACAGTGGGAGATTACATTGAGATGACAAGTACCCTTTAATGGAGCAGAATTATTTTTTATTGGGGCATATAAAGTGTGAACTCAGTTCATGAACAGAATCAGATTCAAAATCGGAATCAGTCTCATTCTTAGACAAATCCGTCTCCATCAGGGACGGACACCTCAATACCTCACTCAACCACAAGCCCACAGATAACCACATGAGGCTGCACTTCTCTAGCTTCCACCCTAAGCATGGTAAAAGAAGCCACCCCCTACGGACAAGCCCTGAGTATACACAGGGTCTGCTCAAATGAGGAGGAACGCAACGGACACATAAGGGTTTTGAAAGATACTCTCATAAGAATGGGATATGATGCACAACCTATTGATCACCAGTTCTGACATGCCACAGTGGAAAAACCACAACGACCTTCTCAGAAGACAGACACAGGATATGACCGATAGAGTACCATTCATCGTCCGGTACTTTACTGGAGCGGAGAGACTACACCATGTTCTTTACAATCTTCAACATGTCATCGACGATGATGGGCATCTCGCCCAGATCTTCCCCACTCCTCCACCTCTCACCTTCAAACAACCACCAAACCTTAAACAGACCACTGTTTGCAGCAAACTACCCAGCCTTCAGGACAACATCAACCACAATACTATACAACGCTGCCATGGCAATCTCTGCAAGACATGTCAGTGGTCAAGGACATTCAGTCTCCGATCTTCGGGTAAGCATCCTCCAGGGCGGCCTTTGAGATACAAAACAACGCAGAATCACCGAGCAGAGACTGACAGCCAAGTTCTGTACGTTGAAAATGGCCTCAACCATGATCTTGGGTTCATGTCATGTTACTGGTGACCCCGCGACAGTGTTCTGTATCTGTAAGATCTTCCTTACTGTCTTGTTTTATCACCTTGATAACTTGTTATGATCTCTCTACTCTAATTAGTTTGCACAGTTTTGAATTACTTTTTACACACACACACACACACACACTCTCTCTCTCACAGACACACACGCACTCTCTCTCTCAACACACACACACGCACGCACACATGCATGCACACGCACACACACACGCACGCACACACGCACGCACGCACGCACACACACGCACACTCTCTCTCACTCACACACACACACACTCACACATACTCTCTCTCTCTCACACACAGACACACTCTCTCTCACTCACACACACACAGACACACATGCACTCTCTCTCTCACACATACGCACGCACACACACACACTCTCTCTCTCTCACAGACACACACGCACTCTCTCTCTCTCACACACACAGACACAGACACACAGACACACAGAGACACAGACACACATGCACGCACACACACACACGCATGCACGCACACGCACGCATGCACACACACACACTCTCTCTCTCACTCACACACACTCTCTCTCTCACTCACACACACACACACAGACACTCTCTCTCTCACACATACGCACGCACACACACACACACTCTCTCTCTCACAGACACACACGCACTCTCTCTCTCACACACACGCAGACACAGACACACACGCACGCACGCACACACACGCATGCACGCACACACTCTCTCTCTCACTCACACACACACAGACACACATGCACTCTCTCTCTCACACACACACACGCACACATGCACACACACACGCGCGTGCGCGCACACACACACACACACAACTATGGAGTGATTCATTTCATCCAAGATGTTTGCTTATTTGCAGATACATTGTATTTTATTCGAAGAACAGTCAGTCAGTGTGGCATCTTATAAATTCCAGCTTTTGGGATAAAACCAGCCTGATTCCAAGTTAAAACTCGGAGACAGATTCTGGACAAGGACTCGCATCTACAATTCAGTGTCTGATCTGAGATGACACCGTTTATATATTTCTATCACTCTGCCTGATTGTCATGACAGCACAGCACTGACATTGACTTTATAACCACTCTGCACACTGCCTAACGCTCTTGATCACCTGCAGAGACTTATCATCTGACACTCCACTCACCCCCATCGCATGGTCTTTTGATCTGTCTGACCTTGATCTCTCTGTCTATAAACTCTGTGTCTGTGTGCCCTGCTCTCTCACTGTAACTGATGAACTGCACTCCGAAAGCTTGTGTGATTCAAAGTAAACCTTTTGGAATATAACCTGGTGTCATGTGACTTCTGACTTTGTCCACCCCAGTCCAACACCGGCACCTCCACATCACAAACATTAAACACATTAATGGTGGATGCTACCGACCTCTGACCTGCTAAATCAATGAGTTGTTTGTTCGGAATATAATTGCTGATTACATCAGATGGTTTGTGTCCAACGTTGCATAGAACAGTTGCCTGTGGTGAACCAGAATTAATGGGTTTAACATGTGTTGAGATATTTATAACTGAGTGACAGCATGCTGTTTCTGAAATGTCTGGGTACTTACGTTAACATATTTCACATTGTGCTCCAGTATTATACTATCATCTGCTCTCTCCACAAAACACACATGAAAATATTCGCATATCCTCAGGACATCTCAAAACAATTTACTGCTGTGAAATTGCTCACAGCAAGACCCGCAAACAGCAAATAAATGAATTAATGATTAGATAAGCAATTTTTGGTGCATTTGATTGAGAAAGGGATGTTGGCTAGGATTCTGAGAGAAAGCCTGCTTTTCGAAAGGGTCCTGGGAACTTTTATGTGCGGTTGTAAGGGAGGCTTGGAAATCCATTTAACATCTCACGGTGAAAACTGCAACTTCATCAAAGCATCAGCTACTCTGTAAAAAAAATCTGAAAGAACTGTGGATGCTGTAAATCAGGAGTAAAAACAGAAGTTGCTGGAAAAACTCAGCAGGTCAGGCAGCATTTGTGAAGAAAAAATCCGAGTCAACGTTTCGGGTCCAGTGACCTGTCTTCAGAACTCTGAGGAAGGGTCACCGGACCTGAAATGTTAACTCTGATCTTTTTCTTCACAGATGCTCCAGACCTGCTGAGCATTTCCAACAACTTCTGTTTTTGATCCATCAGTTCCTCTGTGCTGCTTTGAAATGTCACCTTCCTAGACAAAAGAGAGTAAGGGCTGAAGTCAGATGAGTACAACTCATCTTTTGGAATAGAAATGGGAAGAAACACTGAGTTAAGCGAATAAAGACAAAAGCTATGGAAATGACAATATTGACTAGTGACCATTCCACTTCACTCTTCTATATCCCTCTCCCCTTCCTGCTGTCTGTCTCCTGTCAGCATGCAGTTATGTGAAAACATCAGCTTCTTTGGTGTCATGGTCATTCAGCATGGACACAGACCCTTCATTCCAACCCATCTACATTGACCAGGTATTGTAACCTCACTTAGTCTCATTTGCCAACATTTTGCCCATATCCCTCTAAACCCTTCCTACTCATACACCCAACCAGGTGCCTTTTAAATGTTGTGATTGTACCAATCTCCACCACCTCCTCTGGCAGCTCGCACCACTCTCTGCGTAGAAAAGTTACTCCCTAGGTCCCTTTTAAATTGTTCCCCTCTCACCCTAGGCTCAGCTGTTTAAAAATAAATTATTCTTTCATAGGATGAGAGCATGGCTGGTGGCGATGAAAGCAAATCAATTGTTTGGATATTTTAAAAAGAGCGATAGTGAAGCAAGCTTGCCTTTTGTATGATTACATTTGAAATGCTGGCTCTAGTTTCAGATGCTAGAGAATGTAAAAGGTACTGCTATAATGGAGAAAATACAGAGGAGGGTAACCAGAATGACTGAGGGGATGACAATTACTGAAAAGCAGGATATGCTGCCAATGTTTTATCATCTTGCATTCATTAGGCTGAATACGGGAATGCCAAACTTCAAATGATCACAACAATTTATGCTGCAGGAGGATATGATGCCGATTGGTTGTTAATTCAACTTGAACTGACCAGGCATTGCCATGGAGAACTCAAAAGGAAACTACTGGTTCTCCATGCTCCTGGGCACTAAGAAAAACATGCAGCCCTGCAACTCTCTGAGACAATGCAGGTAACAAATTATGATAAATGGTTACATAAGCTGGGTTGGTTCTTATTGGAGGAGTGAAGACTGAGAGTGACATAATTGCTGGGTTTAAAATTCTAAGGGACCAGATTATGGAGGCCATGACAAGCCGTTCCATCAAACAGTAGCATTAGAGGACACTGCCTGAAAGGATGTAAATTCGAAATGAACCTGCAGAAACAACATGTTAGTGAGTGAGCGGCCGGTTTTTGAAGAGGCTCCCGAAGGATACAACAGAAAAAGCAACATGAATCCATTAAAATGCAAATTTCTTCCTGAGATTCGTATTTTGCGACATAATAAATGAGTAATTGGAAGCATGAAAATATGGTAAATATTGTCCTTTTATGAGTAACAGAAGATTTCTTGGTAAGATGGCGGCAGAGTAGGAGACTCTGACCTAAGCTCATCTGCTCCGCTCGTTGTTTTTCTTTTCTTTCTCCCTCTTTTCCTCCCTTCTATGGCTTTCTTCTCCTCTTCTGTCTTCTCAAACACTCAGCTTCACCTCCCCCCCCACCCCCAGCCTCGGCCTTGGAAGCGGGGACACCAGTGGTCAGTGGCTCAGTGAGGAGTGTGGCAGTGGCCAGCAGTCAGACTGATGTGGCGGCATCCCGTGTTGGTCTGCTACAGAGAGCCCTTGGAGAGAGACTGTGATGTTTGTCTCTTTAACTTTGCTTTTTGTTTTTCTGACCTATGCTTATACTGCATATAGCTGTAACGTACCCTTTTGTTTCTTCATTTCTCTATACTGTCACGAAGGATTGTGCCTGGGTACCCTGTACCAAACAGGGTGCCATGTGTTGGTGACATTATTACACTGTAACCAATCTGTAACTGACGAAGCTGCACATAGGTACCTTCGTACCTGAGATGATGTGCAAGTGATGCTTTATAAACTTCTCACTGTATCATTTGAGTACATGTGACAGTAAAGCTAATTCATTCATTCATTCATTTTGAATGGATGGTTCACAGGGATTTTCCTGGTCTATTGTAGTTTAATAGAAGCTGATCGCCTTGGTTAGTCAGTAACTCCCTCATTGCTGCATCATGTGATATTCCACTGATAGATAGCAATCTAAATGGAGTTACTATGTTGCTAAATATTAGTTCATTAAAGACTCTGCCCTAAATGGCAGGAAGGTTTATTACGGTTTCTGTCTTCCTTGTCACAGACCCCTGTACTGTATTGAACCTGTGCTATGTTTGAGTAGACGGTTTGAACCACAAGCTGGATGTAGTTGTATCTAACTTCTGTTGCCCGTGCAATAACCTTCCATCCTTTCTGCCCCCACAAGTTAGGACAACAAGTTTCTGTCAAAATAACTGACAAAAACTTCTACACACAAAGAGCCATCACTCTGAACACACTTTTCAAACTTCTACACACAAAGAGCCATCACTCTGAACACACTTTTCACGTTGATGAGGCGCAGCTAATACATTTCCATCACATACCACAGCACAGTAGGCTATGGGCCAAGTGCTAGAAACTGGGATGAGAATAATTCGATGCGTGTTTCTGACTGGCACAGATATGATGAGCTGAAGGATCTTTTTCTATGCTGTAGGCATCTATGACTCTATAACCCTAAATCATTCGATAATGGTAAAGTGCCTCAGAAAGAATATGTGTCAACCATCCACAAGGATGTATGGTTTGCATCTAAGAGTTGCACACTTTTTATAGCTCATTGAACTACATCCTGTAATTGTTAGCTGACTCAATGGTTATTTGAGTGTGGTCTGGTAACTTTGGGGAGATTGGAAAGAGAATAAACCTGAAGGCACATTTGCATTGGGATATTACTGGATTCAGTGGGATCACTAAGGCAGCTGTGCACACTTGTCACTCCTACTGCCACCCAGGGTGTTCATATTGGGTTTCATCAACAATATCATACACCTTCATTGCTCAGACCTTTGATTATTGGAATTGGAACATCATGTTGAGGTTGTACAGGACATTGGTGAGGCCTCTTCTGGAGCACTGTGTGCAGTTCTGGTCACCCTGTTATAGGAAAGGTATTATTAAACTGGAGAGGTTTCAGAAAAGATTTACCATTTGTTGCCATAAATGGAAGGTTTGAGTCATAAAAATAGACCGGAAAGACTGAGACCTCTTTCACTATAGCTTAAGAAGTTGAGGGGTGACCTTATTGACATTTATAAAATCATAAGGAGCATAGATAAGGTGAGTAGCAAAGGTGAACAGCAAAGGTCTTTTCTCTAGGATAGGGGAGTTCAAAACTAGTGGGCATAATTTTAAGGTGAGAGGAGAAAGTTTTAAAAGGACCTGAGGAGCAATATTTTTTAACACAGAGAGTGGTTCATGTGTAGAATGCACTGCCGGAGAAAGTGGTGGATGCAGATACAGTTACAATGTTTAAAAGACATTTCGATAAGTTCATTAATAGGAAAGGTTTGGAGGGATATGGGCCAAGCGCAGGAAGGTGGGACCGGTTCAGTTTGGGAGCATGGTTGGCATGGATTGGTTGGACTGAGGGTCTGTTTCCATGATGTATGACTTGATGACTCTAGTCTCCATGTCTTTTCTTGGCCTCAGCCTTAGCAGATATTAGTTCTTCTCTGAGATCAGGGAAGGTATCTGGATTGGAATCCCCTCACACTGGGGTAAGTTATTTTCACTATGGCCAGGAGCCATTACCTGCTCCATAACTTGAATATGTTCCCTGTAACTGAGAACTCTGTAGGACAAATGAGAAGTAATCTTTAATTCTCTGACTAGATCAATATTTACTGCCCATCCCTAACTGCTCTTGAGATGGACAATAGCCACTGTTAGTCCATGTGCTGCAGGAACAATCAGATGTACTTCAAGTTTCAGGGTTTTGACCTTGTGATAATGAAGGAATGATGATGCACGTTCACTGTTACGTTATCCATTTAAAAACAAACTTAACTTTGCCTCTGTAAAAGGATTCCTGACCTATCAGAGGATTATGCATCCAAGGTGGGTTTCTTGGATTAATCAATGATAATCTAATCGAACAGTGAATGGCCTGTACCTGTTCTTTGACATGACCCAAGCTGCCTCTGTATTCTCTCTGTATAAAGTAAAGTATTTCATACCATTTCACTAGTAAAGCTATTTTTTGAGCGTTAATGAGCATTTACTAAGCCTGTAGTGATTTTTGTTTCTGGTACTATGTTTTCTTTAAGTATTTTAATCAATAAATGGAGATTCTAATAGAACAGTCTGAGTGTAGTTGTAACCATGATAAGGTTCACCTTTACAAGGTGGAATTTTATTTTCAGACTATAAAGCAAGTCTGAGACAGAGACCTGAAGATCAAGATGCCCAAAACAGGTATTCCATCTGTTATCAGAGTTCACAACAGCCCCCCAGCCCCATTCCGCATCACCCCCCCCCACATAAGGATGCCTTCAATTAAACTTTCCCTTCAGTTTCAGCCTCAGATAGTGTCAGTCTGGGGGAGACACACTGGAACAGCTTTTCCAGCTTCTGCATTTGGATTGCCTCCATACAGCAGGGGCTGTGAAACTTCACTCTGGTACTGATTCTGTTTTCTTGCATAATATTTGGACAGTTTTATTTTAAATTTTGGAACAGCTTGTAAAAGGTCTCATTGCCCATAATGTAAAGGACTTCCCCACTGACAGTAATGCAAGGTAATGACCATTTTACACATGCTGTTGGTCATGTGAAGTCTCAATTACTGTCCCTGTCAGTAATTTACAAGGACTGCTGTCGGCAATATATCATGAGGATTATTAATTGCCTCCATAGTCTAAGGAGCTGAGTATTTGTTGTCAGTATTTTGAACTGATTAATTTGCATCCTTTTCCTCTTTTTTTCTCATTTCACTGACATAGGGAATCCCACAGTTAATGATCAGCTTTGGGTTGTTACAGCTGATCACTAAGGAGCTCATTAATGGGCTGTGTCTTGCAAAGCAGATTTATAAACCGATCAGTGGGGAGTAGAAACAAAAACAGAAATTGTTAGAGAAACACAGCATGTCTGGCAGCAACTGCGGAGAGAAATCAGAGTCGACACACACACACACACACACACACACACACACACACACACACACAGAGCCTCATACACAGCCTCTCACACACATAAACACACACACAGCCTCACACACTCTCACACACATACACAGCCTCTCTCTCTCACACAAACATACACACGCTCTCTCATACACACACATGCACCCTCAGACATTCCCACACACACACCCTTACACACATACACATCCTC
>JAHRHZ010000095.1:6406495-6462749 GCA_024137785.1 Ginglymostoma cirratum | reverse complement strand
ACATTCCCACACACACACCCTTACACACATACACAGCCTCACACACATAAACAGCCACACACACACACCCTCACGCATATACACACAAACACTCTCATACATACACACACCTTCATACATTCCCACACAAACACACACCCTTACACACTCACAGACACATACCCACCCACCCACTCTCATATAGACACACACACACACACACACACACTCATTCTCTAATTCCAACACACTCACATTTATACAATGGCTTTGTTTATGAAGGACTTTAGTCTGTGATTCTGGGGAATAAGAGGTTGTTATTTTGACTTCCTGTGATCACTTCTGTTAGCTTTTGGGAAGACTTGCTTGTCCAAAAACCAAACCGCTCATACGAGAGAGCTTTCAGACCACCTACTCCCCCTTCCGTAGAAACTGAGAACTCCCACACATCACACAATCTCAGTGTCACATGAACAATTACAGAGTTTCTGCCTGTACACCCAGGTCCGATTTTGGACATTACACATCATTTATCATGAAGAACTCCTTCCTTACAGCGTTGTCAACTACAAACTTTCCTTTTAACATTCTGTTCTGGAGTCAAGTAATAACTTGAAGTGATGCTCAAAATGATTTTTCTTTTCACTCTGTATAAGACAGAGTGTAACTTTAGCAAATATTATTCTCTCTGCCAATAATTTGCCAATTCTCTTCTGAAGCCAATGATTCTTGTCCAGATCCCCGTCTAAAGGACCGATAATGCATAGAATACTCCACTAAGTGACAGATCTGCATTGGAGGATGGGACTGTGTTCTCATCCTATTGGACAATAGAGGGCATCACCACCTTGTCTGATCCTAGTCTTGTGCAGTATCTGCCCCAACACACATTTCAGCAGCAACGACTGCATTGCAAAAAGCTACGAGAAATTCCGCCCCAGATTTGAACAAATGTTACTGAGATCACTTAGAGTCATAGACACAGAAACAGGCCTTTTGGTCCAACTCGTCCATGCTGACCAGATATCCTAAATTAAATCTAGTCCCATTTGCCAGCATTTGGTCCATATCCGTCTAAACCCTTCCTATTCACGTATCCATCCAGATGCCTTTTAAATGTTGTAATTGTACCGGCCTCCACCACTTCCTCTGGCAGCCCATTCCATGCACTACCTTCTGTGTGAAAGGTGGCCCCTTAGAACTCTTTTCGATCTCACCTTAAACCTATGCCCTCTAGTTTTGGACTCACCTACCCTGGGGAAAAGACCTTGGTCCATGCCGCTTGTGATTTTATAAACCCAAGGTCATCCCTCAGCCTCCAACACTCCAGGGAAAATAGCCCCAGCCTATTCAGCCTCTCCCTGCAGCTCAAACCCTGCAACCTTGGCAACTTCAACTTCAACTACGCCAACTATTATCCCACAGATAATAGGTACTGCAGATGCTGGAGAATCCAAGATAACAAGGTGTGGAGCCGGATGAACACAGCAGGCCAAGCAACATCATAGGAGCAGGAAAGCTTGATGTTTCGGGCCTAGACCCTTCATCAGAAATGGGGGAGGGGAAGAGGGTTCTGAAATAAATAGGAAGAGAGGGGGAGGCGGATAGAGGATGGATAGAGGAGAGGATAGGTGGAGAGAAGGCAGATAAGTCAAAGAGGTAGGGATGGAGCCAGTAAAGGTGAGTGTAGGTAGGGGGGTAGGGAGGAGATAGGTCAGTCCAGGGAGGACAGACCTGCCAATGTGGTATGCTGCATCCGCTGTACCCATTGTGGCTTCCTCTACATCGGGGAAACAAAGCGGAGGCTTGGGGACCGCTTTGCAGAACACCTGCGCTCAGTTTGCGACAAACAACTGCATCTCCCAGTCACGAACCATTTCAACTTCCCCTCCCATTCCTCAGACGACATGTCCATCCTGGGCCTCCTGCAATACCACAATGATGCCACCTGAAGGCTGCAGGAACAGCAAATCATATTCAGCCTGGGAACCCTGCAGCCCAATGGTATCAATGTGGATTTCACAAGCTTCAAAATCTCCCCTCCCCCAACCGCATCCCAAAACTAGCCCAGCTCATCTCCACCTCCCTAACCTGTTTTTCCTCTCACCTCAAGCCACACCCGCATCTCCCATCTACTAACATCATCCCGCCCCCTTGACCTGTCCGTCCTCCCTGGACTGACCCATCTCCTCCCTAGCCCCCCACCTACTGGCTCCATCCCCGCCTCTTTGACTTGTCTGCCTCCTCTCCACCTATCCTCTCCTCTATCCATCTTCTATCTGCCTCCCCCTCTCTCCCCATTTATTTCAGAACCCCCTTCCCCTCCCCCATTTCTGATGAAGGGTTTAGGCCCGAAACGTCAAGCTTTCCTGCTCCTATGATGCTGCTTGGCCTGCCGTGTTCATCCAGCTCCACACCTTGTTATCCCAACTATTATCCCAGTTGGGATTGTAGCACAGGCTGGGATGTGGACCAGGTCTTGATGTAGAACCACACAGGCTCTCAAATATATTTTCACTGGTCTCCCACGAAAGCCAACTTCTCCTATCTCACTCTAACTCACTCGGGATACCAGTACTTCGTAAAGCTATCTGAATATCTGACTGCATTGTCAGCCTTGCCCATATCTCTAATTCTGATTTTCTTTCTCTCACTTGCTTTGCATCTATTTCCCTCTCCTCTATTTCATCTGTCTCTGTTTGCCTTCACATCTGATTCTTTCCCATTGATTTCTCTGTCCCCCACTTCTTGACTCTCGTACTTTCTTCCTTTCTCAGTTTTACTCCCGTTTTTTTTCTCCAGCAATTCTTCCTGCTAGTTCGAGTAACTGTCAGACTGAAATGGGGGTGGGGGAGGGAGAGAACTGGAAAAAACGCAATCAGATCAAGATCTGTCCCACTCATGCTGAATCATAGCAACATTATGGCACAGATGGAAGCCATTTGGCCCTTCCAGCTGTTCTGCTGAGTCCACGCCAGCTCTCTGTCGAGAGATTTAGTCAACCCCATTTGCCTGCTCTATCCCCGTGGTATGGCTAAGTCACTTCTCTCAATTGCCCATGAATTTCCTTTTTCATTAATTAATCGTCACTGCTACTACCAGCCTTGTCGGTAGCAAGTGGTCAGTTAGCTCAGCTGGTTTGCAATGCAGAGTGACTCCAACAGTGTTGCTTCAGTTTCTGTACCAGCTGAGATCACTGTGAAGGCCTTGGCTTCTTAACCTCACCAAAGGTGTGGTAACTATTGGTTCAGCTCACCGCCAGCCCCTTCCTTCTCTCTAAGGGGAGAGTTTTTTTATCCACTCGTGGGATGTGGGTGTCGCTAGCGGGCCAGCATTTATTGGCCATCCCTAGTTGACCTTGAACTGAATGGCTCATTAGGCATTCCATAGGGCAATTGAGAGTTAACCACCTTGCTGTGGGTCTGCAGTTTAGTGGGGCTATTTTGACTTGATGAGACAGCAAGCTCCCGATCATTACCATATGTTGCACAAAAGCATTCTTATTCACATTCCCACTGTATTTCTTGTCTAAAATTCTAAATCTATACCATCATATCAGCTTCCAAATGGCTGATCTACCTCAGTGACCATTCGGGGAGAGTGGAAAGGAGCTTGCTTTTACAAGCCTTCAACTTAACCAATCTGTTGGAGTGTCACAAGATTTAAGTATAGTTTGCATAAAGTTGCTTATGGATCCTATAAATAGGTAGTTTAGATATTAATAGTTTTATTTGTATACTTAGGTCCCTGAGGCAGTAGAGATAAAGTTTGTGGTGGAATGCTATCATTGAGGAACATGAGTTTATGTGCAGGAAGTGGGACCCAGATTAAAGATGACCAATTCTGATGAAGGCTCACTGGACCCAAACCGTTCACTCTGATTTCTTTCTGCAGATGCTACCAGAACCTACTGAACTTTTCCCGCAATTTATGTTTTTGTTCCTGTTTTCCGGCAACTGCAGTTCTTTCAGTTTTAAAATACCAGGCTGGCCAAAGAGACAACTTTCAGGTTTGACTACTCAGCGTGTGTGCAGAACACTCTCTGGAAAGTTGTGTACACAGCTCCCCTCCTGGAGAAGTGGGATATTGATTTAAATATGTAAACCATTGAAATGCAGTGATATTTGAGCTGACATTTAACGGTGCTCCCTCTCTGGATTTCCCAGGCTTCCTGAAACTTTGCTGTTCAAAGCCAGTGAGAGTATGACAACAATTCATGGCACTCATTAAAAGTCAGAGGAAGACAGCAATAAGCAGCATTCCCAACTGCTTTCTTACCTCCTACAGGGAGACGATTTGTTCAGAGTACAGGGGCTCCATGATTTACAAAGGGGATCCCATACAGGAGTGTAATATAAATGTTTCCTGTGCTTACAAATGACTATTTAATGTTGTCCTTCATTGTGTTCAGACTTGCGTATAAATCAACCGTCAAACGCACTCAAAAGCAGAACCTGTTTGCAAACCAGGGACTGACTGTGCGTGTAGTCAGACGCTAATTTCTGCATTGCATAGCTTTTTTGGGTCAGAATTTGGATGGGTGGAGCCTGTTGTGTTGTTTAATAGCATAGCCTCCACTGCAAACAGACACGGTACCTTTAAGAGACAGTAGGAACTACCGATGCTGGAGTCTGAGATGACAAGGTGTGGAGCTGGAGGAACACAGCATTTTCTGAAGAATGGTCCAGACCCGAAACGTCAGCTTTCCTGCTCCTCTGATGCTGCCTAGCCTGCTGTGTTCATCCAGCTCTACACCTTTTTATCACTGTACCTTTAAGATGTTGCAGCATGAAATCCTCCTCACTTTCAGTCACTCTCTCTCTGTGCAAAGGGATCAGTGTTGTATTCAGTGAGTTATATATGTATATATTTAATGTATAGTAATAGTTGTTGGCTATATGTACATGTGTGCAATATTGTAGCAATGTAAATAGTTAGTGTTGCTGTTAAAAAGCATCAAGACGTCTGTCTCAACAAGAACCCAGATCTTTGTATTACTTAAGCTAAATTGTAGGGACAAACTCAGACAATATCAGACCTGGTCAAGATGACCATCAGTATTAGCAATAGCGTACTGTCAGAGGTCACCAGACAGCACTACAGCAGGGGAAGGTGTAGCAAAAAGGGTTGTAGGCTGCAGTAGGAACTAACTACATCTGACAGGTCAGGTAACTAGGCTTGGTAGCAGTTGTCATTGAGTTCAAGGACCATAAAGGCTTTTGATACAGGTAGCACACGCTTCACTCAGGAATTGCACCAGATGTTATGTAATGAATGAATTGGTGCGTGTCCAGCTAACATCAGCTGGAGGCCTGCAAAGCAGGCAGATCGTGATTTTAATCATTGTCAACACTGACTTGAAGCCAGTGATGCCATTTGGGCATAGTTCCACAAGGCACCATGGGTCAACATGTCAAATTGCTTGATTCTCCTATCAGGCCTCATTGAACACCGTAAGCAAGGTCCTCCTCTGAAAATGGTACGGCCATCCTTTTAATGTCATTGGATAAGACAGTGAAATCACGATGAGCTCCCCCACCCCTGCCAATGCCCCCTCTCCTCCCCCACATCATTAATTACAGGGGTTCTCACAGTAATTATGCACCGTATTAATCAGGATGTGTGTGGCTGCTCGCACATCAGTCACTGCCCTTTTATAAGCCAACGATATGGAGGTGGGCTGACATCTGGTTTACCTTCACATATTTGGTGGCATGGTGGCTCAGTGGTTAGCACTGCTGCCTCACAACACCAGGGACCTGGGTTCAATTCCACCCTCAGGCGACTGTCTGTGTGGAGTTTGCACATCCTCCCCGTGTCTGTGTGGGTTTCCTCTGGGTACTCCAGTTTCCTCCCACAGTTCAAAGATGTGCAGGTTAGGTAGATTGGCCATGCTAAATTGCCCATAGTGTTCAGAGAGGTGTAGATTGGGTGGGTTATAGGGGGATGGGTCTGGGTGGGATGCTCCAAGCATCGGTGTGGACTTGTTGGGCCAACGGGCCTGTTTCCACACTGTAGGGATTCTATTCTAAACTTTACCATTCACCCAAACCAAGAGAGTTTTGATCCCTTCCATATCCACAGTGTGGCTACTGGGCAGAAAGGCAAACCCCCAACCACCATAACTGTCAGAGGATGGCTGTTGGTAAGGAAAGCACACACACAATAGTGGGAGTCCTACCACCTCATGAGATGAGATAGAGCATATTATTGGCATGCTCAAGCAACACCTGCTGTTCTGGAGGAGCCCTGTAGTACTCAGCACTGACAGAGCTCTGAGCCACACTACACAACCCTTGCCATCATGAGGCTACAGCTCATGCCAGTTAGGGGGAGGAGGAAGAGAAAGGAAGAGAGCCACTTCCTGTTGGACACTTTCTGAAGAACCTAATTTGACTGTGAGACTAGCAACTGACTCACACCTCCCCTTACCGGTCGGCTGAGACACAGTAGGTAATCCTCTGAGCTCTGAGTCAAAAGGTTCAAGTCCCACCAGCAGACATGCCTCATTTATATCAGCAGCAGGTTTTTGCTTCCCATTGCTGCAGAACAGTATCCCTCCTGGCTCTGCACTACAGGCAGCAGGACATTGAGGGAGGGAGCAGTGAAGAGCAGCACAGGCTTTCAGTACATCCCCATCAAGGGCAGCACGGTGGCTCGGTGGTTAGCACTACTGCCTCGCAGCACCAGGGACCTGGGTTCACATTCCAGCCTCAGGCGACTGTCTGTGTGGAGTTTGTACATTCTCCCCGGGTCTGTGTGGGTTTTCTCCGGGTGCTCCAGGTTCCTCCCACAGTCCGAAGACCTGTTAGGTAGATTGACCATGCTAAATTGCCCCATAGTGTCCAGGGATCTGGAGGCTGGGTAGATTAGCCATGGGAAATGCGAGGTTACAGGGATAGGGTAGGGAGCTGGGTCTAGGTGGGATGCTGTTTGGAGGGCTTCTGTAGACTCAATGGGCCAAATGGTCTGCTTCTGCACTGTAGGGTTTCTAAGAGCAAGAGAGATTTTCAGGGTGCCTTGGCCAATATTTGTCCCTTAATTAACATTTGCAGAAAACAGATTATCTGGTCAATATCTCATGGTTGTTTGTGGGAGCCTGCTGTGAGCAATTTGGTTGCTGCATTTCCCAGATTGTAACAGCGGCAACCCTTCAGAAGGGTACTTCATTGGTTGCAAAGTGCTTTGAGTCATCTGGAGGTTGTGAGAAGTGGCTTATCTATAAATGGAAATCTTTCCTTTTCAAATACAGATGGAACATTATATTTTGGGTGCCACATTAAATAGCACAGACAGATACAAAAATTTCTGCCTTTTACCCCACCCCATCTCCAGGTGGGCCTCCAACTTACTGTAAGAGCCAATAAACTTTTATCAGTTCCATCTTGGACTGTGTATTAGACTTCCCTTAACAAAACCAACCGCACTGTTTGCTGAAAAACAACTTCCATTTTTTTTATCGTGTTCCCATTTGTTTTTACATCCTGTTTAATGTTTGCAGTATTAATTTTAATTGACTGACATTTCCGCAACACTGTATTAAATTTAAAACACTATGAAGTAGAACAAAGAGATAGTAAAAGGTCAACAGGATTTACAGAATGAAAGCCCAGGTTTCTTTGACAGTTCAACTCATTTTTGACCATGTGCTACAACTAGGAAGAGGCCTCCTGCTGTTCTGTGGAGTGAGCTGAGCTTAGCTAGATTGCACAGGGCTGCTAGACCTGGTCTCAGTGCAAAAATAAAACTGGACGACAACAACCATGTGCATTTTTATAGTGCCTTTAATGTGATAAAACATCTGAAGGTGCTTAACAGAAGTTTAAGAAGGCTTAGCAGACTTAGGGATTAGAATATTTAGTGTTTGTTTTGACAAGTACGGACTTGATGGGTTGAAGTGCCTTTATCTGTGTCGTAGACCGTTATGACTCAGTGACTAAGTTGACAGTGAGCCACATAACACGATATTAGAAACAAAGACAGAAGTGCTGGAGATACTCAGCAGGTCTGGCAGAATCTTTGGAACAAGAGAACCAGAGTAACCTTGCAAGTTTAGATCCGAAGAAGATTGGAATCAAATCGGTAACTCTGTTTTTATTTTGCATGTACAAGATCTGCAATACTTTGCTTTTTTTTGAGACAAAATGAGGACAGGCCAAGCTTGGTTAAAGAGGTGGGTTTTAAGTGGCATCACAAGACGAGACACAGCCAGAGAGGAGGACAGAGTTAGGGAGGGGATTTCAGAATTTTAGGCTGGTCCCACAGCTGCGAACGATAGAAATGAAAATTTAGGGTGCTCAAGATGCCACAAATCGAGGAACTCAGAGATTTCAGAGGGTTATGGGCATTGACGAGATGACAGGATTCAGAGGCAGGAGCAGGCTTTGGATGAAACTAAGGTTGAATATTTTAAAATTGCAGCCTAGTCAAATGGGTAGTCCTAGCAGGCAGGTGAGTATAGGGTTGGTGACTGAACAAAACTTGTGAGAGTTAAGGATGAGCTTATTTTTGCAGGCTCGGAGACCAGCTTGGCCACATTGGAATACTGGGTCAGGCAAATGTAACAGCTTTATATATACCGTGGAGTTTAATCAAATTCTAACACCAGGCTTGGTCAAACTTAGGACCATTGTGTTGACTCGCTCCCACTTTACTATGCGAAGGTAAACCAGATGTCAGCCCACCTCCATATCGTTGGCTTATAAAAGGGCAGTGACTGATGTGCGAGCAGCCACACACATCCTGATTAATACGGTGCACAATTACTGTGAGAACCCCTGTAATTAATGATGTGGGGGAGGAGAGGGGGCATTGGCAGGGGTGGGGGAGCTCATCGTGATTTCACTGTCTTATCCAATGACATTAAAAAGATGGCCCATACCATTTTCAGAGGAGGACCTTGCTTACAGTGTTCAATGAGGCCTGATAGGAGAATCAAACAATTTGAAGGTAGCACAGAGGCAATAAAGGAGGTCTCCAAAAGGGTGGTATGAAGTGAAAAAGTGACGCCTGCAGTGGGGTACAGCAGGATCCTGCAGAGCTATCATTTTACAGAATGGCCCATAGTGGTCCCCATGTGAGCTGCTGAGGGATTTGGCTGCACAGCACTCAGTGCCTCTAGATGGGGACCCAGTAATTGTCCTTGAAGCCTGATTTAATAAGGATTCTGGCTGTGTTGCTCAATTGTTCTGTGTTTGATTATGTCAGTCTGTTTACCATTGATTCTCACTATGCTCGATTGTTTAAACCTGGGTGTGGATTCTGGGGAAAGTAAACAAAGCTGTGGAAAGAGCTGGAAGCACAAGTGGAGGCATTTGTGAATGCAGAGGTATTGTAAAGAAAATGCTTTCACAGCCAATGAAATATTTTTCAATTGGTATTCAGTGCTGTAATGTAAGGAAATAGCAGATATTGGTAAATGGATAGAAGGGTCTTACTAAAAGTGATAAGATGAATAGTGGAACAAATATTTGTAATCTTGATGGTGGAGAGGTAATTGTTAGCCAAGACTCTGGAGAGAACTTCCCTGTTCTTCAAATAGAGTCATTGTTTGATCTTCCAGTGTTATCACAGTTACTACAATAAATATGGTATTAAAGGCTATGCTAACTCATAAATCTAGCATCATCTGTTGCTGTGCTTTTTTTTAACAATACTTCTAAACAAAGCATATGTTTTTATTGCGACATTTGTGTTTCTTCACTTCCTTTTGCCCTCTTTCTGTGAAATTTATCTACTTACTCTCCTCCTCCTCTGCATCAGCCATGGCTCAGTACTCTCAGCTCTGAGTTCAGACATTGCGGGTGCTGTAGTCCCACTCTACAGCCAGGCTGCCAACCACGTGCAGTTTGGATGAGATGTTAAACTGAAAGCGCACCTGCCCTCTAAGGTGACTATGAAGGAGCTCATGGTAGTAATTTAAAAAAGAGCAGGGGACTTTACCTGGGATGCCAGCTGATATTTATCTCTCAAAAGCAACATTGTTCAAATTTGTGAAGCCCATTTCTGAAGAAGGGTCCAACCCGTCGACTTTCCTGCTCCTCTGATGCTGCCTGGCCTGCTGTGTTCCTCCAGCCCCACGCTGTGTTATCTCTGACTCCAGCATCGGCAGTTCTTGCTATTTCATTGTTCAAACATACCATCTGATTACATACGTTATAGCTGTGTTTGGTATCTTGCAGTGCACAAGTTGGCTGCACTTCAGAAGTACTTCACTGATCATGAAACATATTGAAATGACCTGAGAACAAGAGAAATCCAATGTTCCTTTCTCCCTTATGAATTAAAATGGTGTAGCTGGAGTCAATAGTAGAGACTGTCACATCAGGGTTATTTATATCTTGAGTTATTTTAGGCTGAAGAAACACTTCCTTCATGGAGGCAATGGCCTAGTGGTATTATCACTAGACTATAAATCTACAGACCCAGGTAATGTTCTGGGGACCTGGAGTTTGAATGCCGAACACTGCAGATTTTGGAATTTGAATTCAATAAAAAGAATCTGGAACTAGGAATCTAATGATGACCATGTATCCATTGTCGATTGTTGGAAATACCCATTTGGTTCACTCATGCCCTTTAGGGAAGGAAACTGCCTACCTGGTCTGGCCTACGAGTGACTCCAGACCCACAGCAATGTGGTTGATTCTTAACTGCTGTCTGGGTAATTAGTGACAGGCAATAAGTGCTGCCTGGCCAGCAACACCCAAGTCCCACGGGTGAATAAAAAAAACTATCTGAAAGCTGGTGGTTGTCCTTACATTATAAACCTGTTCAGGGATCTGGGACTTGAACCTGGGCCTTCTGGTTCAGAGATAGGTGCACTATCACTGTGCCACAAGACCCCTCTCTCCTTACATCATAGACTGATTACTAATCTGCAGTTCAGTCTCCTTGGCGATGGAAATTAGTAAGAAGATGGTAACCTGGTGGGAATGTTAAAGGATTGGTAATCAGGAATCCCCAGCTGATGATGTGGGGATAAAAGTAGGATACAGCATGATGATGGAAATTGGAAATAAAAACAGAAAGTGCTGGAGAAAATCAGAAAGTCTGGCAGCATCTGAGTGAGAGAGAAACAGAATTAATGTTTTGAGTCCAGTGACCCTTCTTCAGAACAGTTCATTGTACTTGAAATATTAACTCTGATTCTCGCTTCACAAATGTTTTCAGACTTTCTGATTTTCTCCAACACTTTCTGTTTTTATTAGTAATGTTATAGAGATAAATACATATGTATTCACACATATACATACATATAGCAAAAGCCATAATTTGAATCCAATAAAATATCCGGAATAAAAATATCTAGCCTAATGGCGAGACTCAATTGTTGTGAAAACCCACCTGGTTCACCACTGTTCTTTAGAGAAAGCAATGTGCTGTCCTTAATCGGTCTGGCCTATAGGTGACTCCAAACTCACAGCAATGTGATTTCCTCTTATTTTTCTCTGGGCAATTAAGAATGGGAAATAAATGCTGGCCTAGCCAGCTATGCCCATGTTTGCATGAATGAATAAAAGAAATCATGTTCAGCCATCTTATAACTAATCCCCTCCATCCTTGCCCTGCGTCCCAAATCTTGGTGAGTTGTGGTGAACAGTATTGATGCCAGATCTGAACAAAGGCCTTGAATTCCTCTGCGATTGGGATGTGGTTGCCAAACTTGATTGAATCTATCTTTGGAGGTTTCATCATATCTTTTCCCCATGTTACAGCCATTAGCTGGCCAAAACATCCTTCTTAGGCCAATTGAACAACACAAAAACACTCATTAACCAATTGGACGATATTTAACCACCAATGCAACAGTTTTGGCTGTAACATAAAGGAAAGACATGTGATGAAACCTGCAAAATTAGATTCAGTCATAGTTGGCAAGTAAGTCTGATTGCAGGGGAATTCAAGGCCTTTGTTCAGATCTGTCTAGTCCTTTTAAAATTTTACAGGTTCCAATGAGATTCCCCCATTACATTTCAAAACTCCAGTGAATATAGTCCTAACCAATCCAATCATTTTTCATACATCAGTTCTGCCAACCCAGGAATCGGTCTGGTAAACCTTTGTAGCACTCTGTCCACAGAACATCCTTCTTCAGGTAAGGAGACCAAAGCTGTACACAATACTCCAGGTGTTGCCCTGTACATTTTGAGTCATAGAGCTGTACAGCATGGAGATAGACTTTTCAGTCCAACTCATCCATGCTGACCAGATATCCTAAATTAATCTAGTTCCATTTGCCAACATTTAGCCCATATCCCTCAAACCCCTCCTATTCATGTGCCTCCACCACTTTCTCTGGCAGCTCATTCCATTCACGCACCACCCTCTGAATGAAAAAGTTGCCCCTTAGGTCCCTTTTAAATCTTTCCTATCTCACCTTAAACCTATTCCCTCTAGTTTTGGACTCCCCTACTCTGGGGAAAAGACCTTGTCCATTTACCCTATCCATGCCCTTCATGATTTTGTGAACTTCTATAAGGTTTCCCTCAGCCTCTGATGCTCTAGGAAAAGTAGCCTCGGCCTATTCAGCCCCTCCCTACAGCTCAAACCCTCCAACCCTGGTATCATCCTTGTAAAAAAAAGAGGAAGGGTCACCAGACCTGAAACGTTAACTCTGTTTTTTTCCTTCACAGATGCTGCCAGACCTGCTGAGCTTTTCCAGCAACTTTGTTTTTGTATAACATCCTTGAAAATCTTTTCTGAACCCTTTCAAGTTTTACAACATCCATCCTATAGCAGGGAGACTAGAACTGAATGCAGTATTCCAGAAGTTGTCTAACCAATGTCCTGTGCAGCTGCAATATGACCTCCCAACTCGTATACGCAATGCACTGACCAAAAAAGGCAAGCGTACCAAATGCCTTCTTCAACGACATCTTCAATCTCTCCCTCCTACAAACTGAAGTCCCCACCTGCTTCAAGAAGACAATATCATTCCTGTACCTAAGAAATCACACGCAGTGTGCCTTAATGACTACCACCCAGTGGCTCTGACCTCCATAATCATGAAGTACTTCAAGAAGCTGGTCATGGCCCACATCAACTCCAGTCTCCCAACCTGCCTTGATCCCCTACAATTTGCCTACTGATGTAACAGGTCCATAGACGATGCCATATCCCTAGCCCTGTACTCATCCCTGGAACATCTGGACAACATGGACACTTATGTCAGACTCCTGCTCATTGACTACAGCTCCGCCTTCAACACCATTATCCCCTCCAGACTGATCCCAAAGCTGCATGCTCTTAGTCTCGGCTCCGCTCTCTGCAATTGGATCATCAGCTTTCTGACCCATAGGTCACAATCAGTGAGGATAGGTAACTGCACACCGTCCACAATAACACTCAACACTGGAGCCCTCCAAGGATGCATCCTTAGCTCCCTACTGTACTCTCTTTATCCCTATGACTGTGTTGCCAAATTCTGAATGAATGCCATCTACAAGTTCGCTGATGACACCACTGTAATGGGATGGATATCTAACACCGACGAGTCAAGATACAGAAGGGAGACAGAGGACTTGGCTACGTGGTGCAATGAGAACAATCTGTCTCTCAAAGTCAGCAAAACCAAAGAACTGATTGTCAACTTCAGAAAGAGAGGAGGAGAACATGCCCCCATCGACATCAAAGGAACTGAGGTTGAGAGAGTGAAAAGCATCAAGTTCCTTGGAGTGACTATAACTGATGACGTGTCCTGAACATCCCACGTAAATATGACAGTCAAGAAGGCACAACAACGCCTCTTCTTCCTCAGGTGGCTCAAGAAATTTGGCATGTCCATAAGGTCCCTCACCAACTTCTACAGATGCACCATTGAAAGCATACTGTCTGGGTGCCTAACGGCCTGGTACAGCAACTGCTCTGCCCAGGACCGTGTGAAACTACAGAAGGTTGTGTGCGCAGCCCAGACCATAGTGGAAGCCAACCTTCCATCCATGGACTGCATTTACATGGCTCGCTGCTGCAGAAAGGTGGTCACCATCATCAAAGGCCCATTCACCTCGGTAATGATCTCTTACAACCTCTTCACTGCTTTTCACTGTATTCCGGTACACGTGACAATAAATCAATTGATCGATCTATTATTCTGTCTACCTGCGACTCCAATCTGAAATATGAACCTGCACTCCAAGGTCTCTTTGTTCAACAGCAGCCCCCAGGACCTTACTATTAAGTGTATAAGTCCTGTCCTGAATTGCCTTTCCAAAATGCAGCATTTCACATTTATCTAAATTAAACTCCATCTGCTGCTCCTTCTGCCAATTGCTGCAAGATATCCCTGCTCCTGTACTCGAATCCTCTCACTATGAAGACCAACATACCATGTAGCTTCTTTATCATCTGATGTACTTACATGCTGACTTTCAGTGACTGATGTACAAGGACATCCAAGTACTGTTACACCTCCCCCTTTCCCAATCTATCCCCACTCAGATAATAATGGACCTTCCTTTTTGTTTTGCTAGCGAAGTGGATAACTTTGTATTTGTCCATAACATACTTCATCTGCTATATATTTGCCCACTCAATCAACTTATCCAAATCACTCTGAGATCAGGACACACCTACTTTCTGCGAAACTTTATCACGGCGTGAGATGGTTGTCATTTTCCATCAGTTTTACGGCATTATTCCCATTTGGAACTTACAGGGATTTGGAATCTTACATGTCCTTCCTTAAAAGTTAACTCTGATGATTGCAGTTGTGTCATAATTAGTATTCGTGCTGATCTGGAACATGGAGTACTGAGTCATTTTCCTGCACTTTTTTTTAAACCATCCTGTTTACAGTCTCTTCCCTTGGGAAACAGTGAGAAGTGGTAACAGGATTTGCAAGTTGGGAAAGACTGTGATGGCAGTTCTCCTTCTATGGCCAAAACTATCTCTTTATCAGCCAATAGGGTCATCCTGAATGGTGGAAGAGTTTATGGAAACATAGGAATTAGGAACAGGAGGAGACATTCAATCCTTTGAACTTACCGTGCCATTCAATATGATCATTGCTGATCATGCAACACAATCCCCGTTCCTGCTTTGTCCCCATACCCTTTAGACCTAAGACTATATATGACTCCTTCTTGAAAATGGGCTTGCACTTGCCAATATTGAAAAGGCAGCAGGTATGTGCGGTGAATAGAGACAGGTCAAGCTGAGATGCTGTTGTCCATTTTGTGAGTGTGGAGGGCCTCAGGGTCAGATGGCTGAAAAGTGAGCAGTTGTACTGTAAGGGGGATGGGAAGAGTTTTACTCATTGCGTTCCACATCAGGGTAACTGCATTGAATTCCAACCACCCTGAAAGACACTGGTGTGCCCAGTGACGCCAATGCAGTTTTTACTGCCTATCCTTTCCCATTGCATCTTTCTTTTCAATTATGCCCTTTTCAGTGTTAGTTTTATTGTTGTTAACTCAATTAGCTGGACAGCTAGTGAGTGATGCCAACAGAGTGGGTTCAATCCCCACACCAACTGAAGTTACAATGAAAGACTCTCCTTCTGAACCTCTCCTCTTACCCTGATCAATTAAATATACCTATAAGAAGTGCATTATATGGCTCACAGTTATAATGGCTGCGTATTCTCTTGCGACTCTGTTCATGTGAGTGACGGACTCCAAACTTGGATTCAGATTCCCACCTTGACATACCTGTTTGGCAACAATTCATAGTCTGCTCTTTTCAAATCAATGACTGATTCATTCCTCACTAAATTTCAAAATATCCTTATCACCTCCAGAGGAAACTTTGAGACATTAACCCATTATTTGAGCTGATTACACAGCCAACCTAGTGGCCATGTTCAGGTTTTTAAACACAAATTGGATTTTATAAAGAGGTTATGAATATGTAGTACAATGATAGAACACTCATGTCAATATTCATTTCCTCCACTTTCATCACAGACTATCCCAACAGGTCCCATCATTACCAACAATATCGTTGACGTTACAATTCTGCAGTGAAAATATTTAGAAAGATGTTGTGATAAAGTGGCAGAACTGATGCTAAGAATCAGGATGTTGATTTAGCACCAGAATGAAATGGGTGTGGTTGAGGGGGGAGTGGTGTGGGGATGGGCCAGGGGAGCGTGTGTAGTGGTGATTTTCACAGCCTCTCTCCAGAGGGAATGTTCTGGGTGCAGCTGAATCACACAGGGCAGAAATTGGCATCTCATTCCCACTCCCTTTATGGCAGCCTACATTGCCAGTTGGGGCTTTCACATTGATGACTCATAGATGCCAACCGATTTTCCCTCTACATTGATCTGGGTGCAGCCTATTTACTTCAATGAATGATACCTTTTGTATATGTTTTGTGCACAAGTGCACTCACAGTGTCTTGTATAGAGCAGCCTGTGAGAAGCCTGTATGGTACTTTCCTGATGGCAGTGTGCCCATACAAATTCACAGCTTACAGCTACCATGGGTGTCATCTGCAGAATTGTCTTAGTGTCTGCAAGAAAACATAATTGTTCTCCAGGGCACTGCTGTGATCAGTCCTAGACAAAAATAATTAACAGAATGAAAAGAAACCAAATGCAAATACTGTGGGCACTGGAAATAGGAACGTTGGAGTTAGAAACAGGAATAGGCTGTTTGGCCTCAAACCTACTCCATCATTCAACAAGATCATGGCTGCTCTAGTTGAGGTCTTTCAGCTCAAGGGTTCCTGTCTGTCCCCCATAAGAAAATTCCACATTCTAATGACCCTCTGAGGGAAAACTATTTCTCCTTATCTCGGTCTTAAAATCTCCTCCAGTTCTACTCTGCCCCTTGAGAAGAAACATTTCCCTGATATCCAACCTATCCAGTCCCCACTGGATCTTAGAATCCCTACAGTGTGGGAGTAGGCTGTTTGGCCCATTGAGTCCACACTGACCCTCAAAAGAGCATCCCACACAGACCCAGCCCCTCCATTTCCCGTGGCTAAACCACCTACCCTGTACATCCCTGGACACGACAGACAATGTCTCATAGCCAATGTACTTAACCTACACATCTTTGGACTGTGGAAGGAAACCAGAGCAAACCCACATGGACACAGGGAGAATGTGCACACTCCACATAGACAGTCACCTGAGGCTGGAATCAAGTCCAGGTCCCTGGCACAGTGAGGCAGCAGTGCTAACCACTGAGTTACTGTGTCACCCTGAATCTGAATGTTTTAATGTGATCATTAGTGGAATTTTCTATTTTGAAGTTAAAGCATGGGAGTGAGAATGTTGAATGGTGCCATATTGACCTTTGCCCAAAGTGAGTTATCTCATGCAGTCACATGGTTTTCAGCACATTATCTCTGCTAGTGAGATGCTGTGTGAATTATTTGGTGAGTCACGTGGCTACTGAGCCTTCTCACTGCTGTTGGGACCTTCTGGATTCGAAGGCTTTGGTGCCTTATTTAAAGGCTATTTGGATTCACTTCAGATGCTGCAATGAAACCAGACCTGGGACCTAAGAGCAAACTTGCTCCCATGTTTATGAAACTGCACTTCAGGTGCTGCTGGACAGGGTCATGGAGAGTAGATTCATCATCTTCCTGGCTGACCGGATAAAAATACCATCCCATCAGACCCATCTGACAGATCTGGCCTCATTCTTCCGAATGCCAATCAATAGAATCCTAACTGATCCATTGTTCCCAAATATGTCAGTCTTGCCATCACAGGAAACATTCTGGTGCAAAATTCTGGTTGCACTCCCTCTATAGCCAGAACTTTTTTTCTCAGAAAAGGAGACCAAAGTTGCCCACAATATTCCAGGTGCCATCTCACCAAGGCCCTGCACCAATTGTACCAACACATCCCTGCTCTTGTAACTGAATCCTCACACTATGAAAGCCGACATACCATTCACCTTCTTTACCTCCTGCTGTACTTGCAATGCTAACTTTTGGTGTCTTACGTACAAGGACATCCAGGTCTCATTGCACCTTTCCCTTTCCCAATGTGTCGCCATTCGGATAATAATCTGTTTTTGCTAACCTCACATTTATCCACATTATGTTGCATTTGCAATGTAATTGCCCACTCATTCAGCCTTTCCAAATCACACTGGAACATCTCTACATCCTCTCACAGCTCCCCCTCCCACCCAGGTTGCGTTGTCTGCATGATGCAACACTAAAGTTGACATACTGTGGGAGCACGATGAGGAAATGATTCAGGTGTCAGGTTCCCAAACCAGTTTGAAACTTCAACCCAAGATATCTGTTCAGTAAAATCATAAAAACGAGGAAACATAGCTCATACAGTCCTGGAACCTGCTCTGCTGTCCGATAATCCAGGGATCAGTGTTATTTGTATTAGACAAGTAAACTAGTGGCCACAGTTACTGCCCTGGGCAGACAGGTTCAAATCATGAAGCAATATTCACTTAATATGCATGGAATATAAATAATTCTGACCAAGAAATTCAAGCTAAGAATAAATTCCTTCACCCAGGGAATGGTGAGCTTATGGAATTTTCTGCCAGAGAGGGCAAAACGTTAATGTTTTCAAGAAGGAAGTAGATCTAATTCTTAGGACTGAAGAGATCAAAGGGTATTGGGGAGAGAGCAGGAACTGGGTGCTGAGTCAGATGATCAGCCATGATCATATTGAATGGCCCTCTCTTGCTCCTTTTTTCTATGTTTCTATGTATCACTGATGGTAAAAACCCATCTGGTTCACTAATGTCCATTAGGTGAGGAAATCTGCCATCCTTACCTGGTCCAGCCTTTACTTGTGACTCCAGACCCACAGCCATGTAGTGCAGGCTTAACTGCCTTTTGAAATGGCCATAGTGCCAATCAGTTCAAGGGCAATTAGGGATGGGCAACACATATCAGTCTTGCTGGCAGTGCCCACATCCCGTGAAAGAGTAAAATAAAGCCACAGGATTTTCCCAAAGGTGATTACATTTCACCTCCAGTTTCTCCCCGACCCTATACAGTTTAGTCTAGTGCCCAAAAATACTCCTTGAAAAATAGTAAATCAAAACCAACAGAACTGTGGATGCTGTAACTCAGAAACAAAAAACAAATAAGTTGCTGGAAAAGCTCAGCAGGCCTGGCAACATCTGTGGAGAGAAATCATAGTTAACGGTTTTGGAACCTGTTCTGAGGAAGGGTCACCGGACCTGAAACGTTAGCTCTGATTTCTCTCCACAGATGCTGTCAGACCTGCTGAGTTTTTGCAGCAATTTCTGTTTTTGTTCTTGAAAACAGTATTTGACTGCACAACCACACCCTCTGGAGTAGAGAATTTCACAAATTTTATAAAATAAAATTTCAATGACAAAATTCTCATTAAGGAGCCAATTCTATTTTCATAGTAATTTAATACGGTGCCTCTTTACCTTAGACGAAATTGATCTACGTACAGTTCCTTTCGGGAGAAAAAAAAATTGAATTAAAACCAGGAGGTTAAAAAATCTAGGAACTAGATCTCTGCAGTATTCTCTTTTATTGAGTTATAAGTTATCGTTTTTGTTTAAAAAAAAACAGGAAAGTGGTTCTGTGTTCCTATTTTCCAATGTTGCCTGGCCAGTCACACAGTTCCTTAGCCACTCTGTGGTACCGCCCCAATCTGAATGAAAGCAGCAGAATTAAACTGCACATGGTGACAGTCAGTGAGTGCTTGGTCTGATTAGAGACTAGCCGAGGCTGTGTCTCTGTGTGTGTGTATGAGAGAGTCAGCTACCACACAGAGCTGTCCCTTTACCCTGTTCTCCGGGCAACTGGCTCAGTGTCTCTCTAGGAAACTTTTAGACCGACACCTACCCCCCTCCCCCTCATCCACTTCTCTCTCTTTCTCAAGGAGTTTGTTTCGGGACTGGCCATATGGCAAAACGCAGTTCCTTATCCCTGCGGATCATTGAAGGAAAGAACCTGCCGGCCAAGGATCTGTGAGTATGAGACTGTGCGTGTTGGAGATCCGGGAGTTGGAACTGCTGTTTTAGACAGGTCCTTCTATAAAGTGAAAGCCAGAGAGGGATTGAATTGTAGGGTTGTTTGTTTTCTGATTTCCTCTTTCCAAAATAAAACTGGAGCTGAGAGAGAAAGAAAGAAAGAGAGAAAAGAAAATAACCTGGAGGGGAAGTTCATCAGGCAGAATTTGGGATTTGTTCCAGCTTTGCTTTGATATATGTAATCCTGAGGTTGATTCAGTGTGGATTTGAATTGGGAGCCGGGGCTCTCTGTCTGTCTCTCTGGGTGTTTTGCTGCAATGCCACGCTGCTGTGTGTCACTCAGCATCCCCCGTCTCCAGGGACAGCTCTGGCTGACCTCCCCTGCTCCCTGCCCCAGGCCGGGGCCACCTTCCTCACTGCCCTCCTGTCTCGGACCTTTCACACCGGATCAGGAGCCGGAATCCCGGCGGGATCCAGAGGAAAAACGGAGGCTTCGTGCCGCCTTCAGGTCCGTTGTGCCGCCGCCTTTTCCACGGAGCTGTCCCTGTGTCTCTCCTGTAACTCCTTACTGACCACTCTTGAGTGCTGACCAGCAAATCTGCAACCTCTTCCGTGTGACCGTTCATAACCACCATCCTGATACTTCTGAGCCAGGAACCATTCTCTTAATTTTGCTGTCTCCCATTCTTATTGTTCACTTTAATTATTTCGCTCTTTTTACTCTCTATACCCTTTTCTCTCAGCTCTGTGTCTATCTTCCCTTTCTCTCTCCCTTGTTCTCCTCTCTCTGCCTCTTCCTTCTCTCCCACTTCATTTTTCCCTATTTGTCTCCTCTCTTTTCTCTCTTTCTCTCCATTCCACAGGAGCTTTTTTTTTAGGAAAAGATTGTGAGCCCCAAAGAGAGAATAACCAAGAACTTGGTCAGTGGATTAAGGTTTTTATGAATGACTTAAAGGAGGTGAAAGCAATGTAGAGTCAGCACAGATGTTCCTCTGAGGAGAACCAGCAATTCATTAAACATTCCTGTGGTCCATTCAAATGAAAAGCAACAAAAATAAATGATAACATGTTTATCAATGTCTTTCTCTTTGTAGTTCCCACTGCTGTCAGGTACAGAAGGACATGTTTATTTCTCTGTTCCCTGTCTGGTTTTAGAGTTGCTGTGTAGAACCCTTAAAACAGTGATACCTCTAGGTGCTGTCATAACTCTCTAGCGCAAGACCGCACGAAAGCAGATACTTCTGTCATTTCCCTGAAGCGACTGTGCAGAGCATCTCTGGGATATTATATTTCTGCACAAAGGACAGATATGTTTGTGATGGAATACAAACTGAAAGAACTCCAGATGCTGTAAATCAGGAACAAAAACAGAAGTTGCTGGGAAAGCTCAGCAGGTCTGGCAGTACCTGTGGAGAAAAAAAATCAAGAGTTACATTTCGGGTTCAGTGACCCGTCCTGAGAACATTAATGTAGTTGCATATAATCACATCAGAACTATCCTCACAATCTCCACTCAGGGTAGGTGATAACCCAGTGGTATTATCGCTAGGCTATTGATACATGTACCCAGCTAATGTTCTGGGGACTTGGGTTTGAATCCCATCATGGCAGATGGTGGAATTTCGATTCAATAATAATCTGGAAATAAGAGTTTAATGATGATTATGAAACTATTGCCGTTTGTCAGGAAAAGAACCTATCTGGTTCACTTTAGGGAAGGAAATCTGCCATCCTTACCTAGTTACCTACCGCTGGGCAATCAGGGATTGGCAATAAATGCTGGTTCAGCCAATGATCTGTGAATGAATAAAGATAAACTTAGCTCTGCCTGAGAATCTCCATCAACCACAGTGCGCTGGAGATTTCAAACAAAGATGTAGCCAAGAAATGTTTAATTGTGAATGAAGCATGGAATTTCAAAGCACCATTTTCCATTCACTTTTTATGGTATCAAAAAGGGATAATGTCAAAATGATTTTCAAAGAAATTACTTTTGAATTAAAGTCCCGCTCTAGAGGCTTGAACACAAAATTTAAGCTGTCAGCTCAGTGCGTTACTGAGGGCCTGCAGCACTGTTGGAAGTGCTGTCTTTCTGTCATAACATTAAAGGCTAAGTGCTGGAAAATGAGACTAGTATAAACTTAAAGTAGTTTTGTTAGTGCAGATGCATTGAACTGAAGGTCCTTTTTGTACTGTATGTTCCTTTGATTCTATCTATAAAACTTGAGGTTGTGTCTGTCCACTAAAGCAAAATACCCCATTCACAGGTTGAAGAACTTGAAGTACAGCAACCAGTATCTCTTTGGTGCCTCGGTTAATATTTATCTCTTAATTGGTTTCACACTGAAAAAAAAATTTGCTGCTCATGGGAGCTTGCTGTGCATAAAGAAAGATTGCCATGTTATCTGCACTACAACAGTGATTACACTTCAAAAGTATTCTATTGCTTTGGGATATCCTGAGGAATAAGAGGTCTTCCCCTTGAAAAGAGCAAGGAAATGGGCCATTGAAATTTTTTAGGCAGAAGTAAATAGATTCTTATTTGGTGAGGAATCAGATTATCAGAAGTAGATGAAAATGTGAATTTGTAAGAAACAGATCAGCTAGGAGTCTATGAAAGGGCCAAGAGGCTTACTTCTGTTCCTAATGTGTATTTTCATTCCTTTAAGACCTGTTTGATACTCGTGGTCCAACTAAATTTAACTCAATAAATCCCACCGATAGGAGAGTAATTCTGTTTCTATTTGACCGTATTATTGAATCTTTGGAGGGACAAACAAACTGATCAATGGGATCGTGTCCCTCTACCTTGTGTGGAGATCTCTCAGCTGTGACATGTTTCACCTTGGAAATATGAGATGGAAGATCTCAAACTAGAATTGATGCGCTGTATCCCAGTATGATGTTCAGTATTAATACAAGCTTTGAGGAAAGGGAACATGAGTTTGAGCTAGTTTGAGTCAAGATAACTACACTGTTACCATGGAAACAGAAAATTTATAGCACAGAAGGAAGCCATTTGGCCTGTTCTGTGTCCACTGACAAAGAATTATCCTGATTAGTCCCACATTGCCACTCAGTAGATTACAGGAATTCAAATGATTTTAGTGCAATGTGGGTTTCTGCCTCTATCACCTTCTCAGACAGCGAGTTCCAGATCTTCCAGCAGACAAACAAATTCTGCTCAACTCGTAAATCAGCTCTGCACCCTCCCTAACAGGATCACATCTTTCTTGTGACCAGAAGCCTGTACACTAATCAAGCAGTGACTGAACTTGTGTTTTATGAAGTTTTAACGTAACCCATTTGCTCTTACAGTCTGTCTCTCAACTACTAGACGCAAGCACTCAGTAACTTTATTTGCGGCCTGAGGCAGATGAGCTGCAATCTTGTTGAATGGCAGGAGAGGTTTGAGGGGCTGAATGGCCTGCTCCTGCTTCTATTTCTTATGTCCATACTTATCTGTTCTGTTATCTTCAGGGACCTGAGGACTTGCACAGGTTCCTCTGTTCCTTTTCAATTCTCAGGCTATCCCATTATTTGTTTTGTACTCCTTTACCTTGTTTGCCTTCCCCAATTGCATTAACTCACACTCTGCAGATTGAATTTCATTTGCCACTTTCCTGCCCATCTGACCATTCCATTGATGTCATTGCTGAGGTCTATAACTTACTTCCCTACTATCAACCACGTGGCCAATTCTTTTGGCATCAACTGCAATCTCCTTAATCGTGTTCCCTATACTTAAGTCATTAGTATATAAAACAAAAAGAAACAGATCCATGGATGAGTAAGCCCTGAAGAGCTCTAGTAGAAATAGCCTATCATACACAAAAACAAGTGGCTTTGCTTCCTGCCATGGAACCAATTTTGGATCCAACTCACCAATGACCCTTGAATCCGACAGGGTCTTACTTTTCTGATGAGTCCGCCATGTGGGTCCTGGCATGCTCAGTGGCTTCTTTCTGTGCAGTTACATAGAAAATAAGGGCAGGAGGCCATTCTGCCCTTTGAACCCACTCCCCCTTTTAATACGATCATGGCTGATCATCCAACCTAGTCCCCTATTCCTGCTTTCACCCCATAGCCTTTGAGCCATTTATACCTAAGAATTATATCTAGTTGAAAGCATTCAATGTTTTGATCTCAATCACTTTCTGCGGCAGTAAATTCCTCAGGCTCCCCATTCTCTGGGTGAATAAATTTCTCCTCATCTCAATTCTAAATGGATATTCTGTATCCCTGGTTGTGGATTTCCTGGTTATTGGAAACATCTTTCCAGCATTTACCTTGTCTAGTTCAGTTAGAATTTTATAGGTTTCTACGGGATCGCCTCTCATTTTTCTAAACTCCATTAAATATAGTCCTAATCGATCCAGTCTCTCTTTGTATATCTGTTCTGCCAACTTAGGAATCAGTCTGATAAATCTTTGTTGCACTCCCTCAATGGACAGAACGTCCATTCTGTGATTGTTAAAACCCTGCTAAAATGATTTGAGAGGATTTGAAAATGATGGTCAAATCCTCTGCTATGTGCCCTCATGCTTCTCTCAGAGGAATGGATTTCATCTGCCCTTAGTTTATCTACATTCAAACATTCTAAACCCATTAATACTTTCTCTCTGATTGTGTCTGTGCCATTCAATTTTCACAATTCTCCTCCTTGGCTACAATGTCTACATCATTCCCCTTTTAGTGAAACAACATAAGGAATTCATTATAAGCAATTTCCATGTCTCCTGCTTCCACACATTACCTTTTAGGTCTCTTATGGGCCCTGATCTTTCCTTAGTTATTTTTTGGCTGTTTATGTATTTACAAAGCATCTCTACTTGCCAAAATTTTTATGCCCTTCCTAGCTTTGCTTTCATAAATTCCTTTTAAACGCCAGCCCTGCATATCTCTGTTCCAGGCTCCACTTTGTATGCTCTTTCATATTTGTTCGAATGGTGCTGGGAAGGGGGAATGGGTGTCTAGATTTCTGAGTTCAACTGTGTTTTTACACATGGGAGGATACTGGTTCTGAGCCTTCTTTATCTCCTTCTTGAATACCTACCCCTGAACTACCTTCAAGAAGTTTGGCAAATTACATTAGTTTAGTAAAATTGGAGTTTCCCAATTTAGAAAGTGTATGGTTGGTTCATCTTTGTCCTTTACCATGTCTGTGCTAAATCCAACTGAATGATGATCACTGCCACCAAACTTCTCTCCCCTTCCATTTGATTAGCTTTATCTTCCAAAAATCAATCCAGAATTGACCTTTTTCTTGTATAATATACTATAAAATGGCTAAAAAGGTTCTGCTGGGTGCATTTTGAGATTGCTGTGCCCTGTGTATCTTTCACACACTGGGGAGTAATATCACTGACTAACATTGTACAAGGCCAGGCTAATGCACAGGGGCTATTAGTAAATCTGGAATGTTAAGCTAGTCTCAGTATGAAACTAACATCGGGTTCACGACTATCCTTCAGGTAAAACAATCTGCTGTCCTTACCTGGTTTGGCCTAATCATCGTTCCAGACCCACAACATACGGTTGATTCTTAACTGCCCTCTGAAATGGCTGAGCAGGCCACTCAGTTCAAGGGCAATTAGGGAAACAAATGCTGACCTTGTCAGTGATGCCCACATCCCATGAAAAACATAATGGAAAAAATGTTGGGAGTCCCCGCAACAATAACCAAAAAAGAATCCCCCTCGTCCTCACATACCACCCCACCAACCTCCGGATCCAACGCATCATCCTCCGACACTTCCGCCATCTGCAGTCAGACCCCACCACCAAAGACATCTTTCCCTCCCCACCCTTATCTGCCTTCCGGAGGGACCACTCCCTCCGCGACTCCCTTGTCCGCTCCACACTCCCCTCCAGCCCCACCACACCCGGCACTTTTCCTTGTAACCGCAGGAAGTGCGACACCTGCCCCCACACCTCCTCCCTCACCCCAATCCCAGGTCCCAAGAAGACTTTCCACATCAGGCAGAGGTTCACCTGCACATCTGCCAATGTGGTATACTGCATCCGCTGTACCCGTTGTGGCTTCCTCTACATCGGGGAAACCAAGCGGAGGCTTGGGGACCGCTTTGCAGAACACCTGCGCTCAGTTCGCAACAAACAACTGCACCTCCCAGTCGCGAACCATTTCAACTCCCCTTCCCATTCCTCAGATGACATGTCCATCCTTGGCCTCCTACAATGCCACAGTGATGCCACCCGAAGGCTGCAGGAACAGCAAATCATATTCAGCCTGGGAACCCTGCAGCCCAATGGCATCAACGTGGATTTCACAAGCTTCAAAATCTCCCCTCCCCCAACCGCATCCCAAAATCAGCCCAGCTCATCTCCACCTCCCTAACCTGTTTTTCCTCTCACCTCAAGCCACACCCCCATCTCCTATCTACTAACATCATCCCGCCCCCTTGACGTGTCCGTCCTCCCTGGACTGACCTATCTCCTCCCTACCCCCCTACCTACACTCATCTTTGCTGGCTCCATCCCCGCCTCTTCGACTTGTCTGCCTCCTCTCCACCTATCCTCTCCTCTATCCATCCTCTATCCGCCTCCCCCTCTCTCCCTATTTATTTCAGAACCCTCTTCCCCTCCCCCATTTCTGATGAAGGGTTTAGTCCCGAAACGTCAAGTTTTCCTGCTCCTATGATGCTGCTTGACCTGCTGTGTTCATCCAGCCCCATGCTTGTTATCTTGGGAGAGTTGACTGCCTTAAAATGACTGTCCTATTATTTCTGAAATTCTCAGTAACTTGTCTACCTTCAGCAGTATGATTGCACCTTTCTTTAATTCTATGGCATCATTTGATGCGCCTCTTTGCTCATCATCAGTCCTCACATTTGTAATTGTTTATTAAACTGATATTGCAAACCTTCCCTTGTTTCCTGTCACCCTCTTTGTTCCATCTGAAACCTCCATAACCAGAGATATCAAGCTCCATTCTTGCACTTTCTGCAATTGCTAGGATATTTTACTTTCCAGATTCTATTTGTGCCCAGAGTCCATCTGGCTAATTCACTAGATTTGCATTGAAGTGCTTACCATATATCATTAAACAACTTCTTTCTTGTCTTTTCCCCCTTACTCGTTTTCTGTCTTCCATTTCAAATTTCTTCTTTTTTCCAATCCGTGCTCATTCCGTTGCACAGCCAGTTGAGTACAGTTACAACACTGGCATCAGTCCAACAATGTTTAAATTTGCCCGGGCATATCCTGTGCACAAAAAAGCAGGAAATATGCAACCCAGCCAATTACTGTCCTTTCAGTTTACTCCTGACCAGCAGCAAAGTGATAGAAGGGGTTGCCACCAGTACTGCAAGGGAATAATCTGCTCACTGATGCTCCGTTTGCCCTAATTATAACCTTCATCCAAACTTGGCTAAAAATGCTGAACTCCACAGGAGGGGTGGGAGTGACTGCCCTTCACCCAAGAAAGCGTTTGATTGTGTACGGTGCCAATGAGCCCTAGCAAAGCTGGGGTGATTGGGACTCAGAGGGGAATGCTCTGTGCTGGCTGGAGTCATACTAAAGACAGTGGAAGATAGTTGTTGGATACCAATCACCTTAGCTTCAGGACATCTCTGCAGGAGTTCCTGAGGGTAGTGTCGTAGGCCCAACCATCATCAGTTGCTTCATCAATGACCTTCCCTCCATCATAAGGTCAGAAACTAGGGATGTTCATTGATAATTGTGCAATGTTCAGCACTATTCGCGACTCCTCAGGTACGAAGACATATCCATATGCAGCATGACCCAGCAAATATCAGGTTTGATTTGAGAATTAGTAAGTAACATAATTGCCAGGTAATGCCCAACAAAAGAGAATCTAACCATCATCCTTTGGTGTTGAAAGGCATTACCATTGCTGAGTCCCCTATCATCAACATTCTGGGGGTTACCATTGACGAGCAACCCAAATTAACTTGCCAAATAAGTATTATGGCTACAAGAGCAGTCAGAGGCAAGGAATGCTGGAATGAAAGCTCCCCTCTTGACTCCCCAAAGCTTGTCTGTCTATGAGGTACAAGTTAGGAATGTGATGGAGTTCTGCTCCCTAACCTGGATGAGTGCCTTTAACAACACTTAAGAAGCTTGACACCATCTAGGACAAAGCAGCCTGCTTGTTTGTTGCCTCATCCATAAACATTTAGCCCCTTCATCACTGAAACACAATGGAAGCACTCTTCAAGATGTACTCTCGAAATCCACTGTAGAAAATCACTGGTACCTGCACAATTCTGTGTCAAAATCCTGGAGCTCTCCTCCTCACAGCACGGTGGCTAGACCCACTTCTCTGATCCCCAACAATTCTGCCTCCCCCACCCATTTCAGTAGCTCAAGGAGGCAGCTCACCACCAACTTCTTGTGGATGATAAATTCTGGCTTAGGCAGTGATGCCCAAATTTCATGAATAAATATAACAAAAATTGTTTTGCATAAAAACTGCATAAAACTGCATTTGCTGCATAAAAAATGCAGCTCATCTACTCACCTGTGCTATCCTCCTGTCTCTGTACTCACTAACATGTGGCATTCGGAGTAGTCTAGAGACTATGTCCTTTTGAAAGGTTGATTTTCAAAATTTCTTTCTGAGGTCCTTAAAATCTGCCTGCAGGACCGCATCCCTCTTTCGACCCTTGTTGTTGGTCGTGATAAGAAGTGTGACCCCTAGCTATTCATGTTTACCATTCATCGCGCCTGTTGTGTATTTGGTAAGTATGGTGGACTGCCACTTTAAGAGTCTGATCACAGGACAGTATGGCGATGTCATCGGCCATTTTGGGTGGGAGATGGCTCAGTCTATGTTTGCTGCCTGCGCAGTGAACACCTCAACCATAAAGCTCCTGCTGTTGACCACTTTTGGCGGTCTGCTCCTTCTTAGAACGTAACATAAGAAGAAAAAAGACAACAGGGATAAAAACTGCTTCGAGATCTACTGGATGAATCCAGTGATTTGAAAAATTAAAACAGAATTGTGGTCCTCTGGGCCGGCCTTGGAGGCACTTTAGTTTTAGAAAAAAGGAAAGAAATTAAAAGACACCATCGCTACACCGAAGCTGGTACAGTCAGTAAGAAAATTTTTTAAAAATTTGATCCCAAGGAGGTGGTGAATGGTGCATGACCAATGGCCACAAGCACACCCTGAAGAATGACAATGCGTATTGAGTGTTCTCCATTGGAGGGAAACGATTTGAGCTAGGAATGGAAGACATAGGATGCATTAGGAATACCTCGTTTTGAGTGGGAAGCAGCAAAATAGTGCTCAAAATTTTGTGGTACATCGTGCCAAGCAGCCCTCCCCTCTCATTTAGAAAAAAGGGGTGGGAAAGTTTGGCTTTATGGGACCGTATGATGGAAACACAGTTAGAACTCTACACAAATTTCTTTATTTTCTTCAAGCTAACAAGATTGAAGTAGATATAGTCGCCCCAGAGTAATTTGGGGAGAGAGAAGCAATTAACACTCTTGAGCAGTCTGGTACAACCAGAGAAACCAAGTTCCAAAAATTATGTAGAAATATTAGGGATGCTGCATAACTACTTTTCATTCAAACCCATTGGCATTTGCTGAAAGGTTCAGATTCCACATATGAAACCAACATGATGATGAATGTTACCTCAAAGATCATAGTAATTATAAAGAAGCTAGTAGAATTGAGCAAATTTGAAGACAACTTGAAAGATGTTATCAGAGACAGTGTGATGTGTGGTTTAAGATGTGAAAAAATCCAGAAGAGGTTACTGATGGAAAGGGTCCTGGATTTAAAGAAAGCACTAGAAATAGTAGTCTCGATGGAACTGGCAGCCCAAGAAAGCTCAACACCTAAGCTTGAGTATGACAATCCACAAAATGGTGGCAAAGAGACAAGCACCAACACAGACTCAAAACTGCCATTGCTGTGGATAAACAAGTCATGCAGCAGCAAGTTACTGGTATAAAGAAGCTGTAGGCAGAAACTGAAGCAAAAAAGGGCAGATTAAATAGGTGTGTTTGTAGAAGAAGCACAAACAATATATACAGAAAGTACAGAAACAGAAGAAAATCTACGGTTAAAGAAAGGGCTTGATAAAAGCCCAGACTCTCAGTCCAAAGAGAAGCTGTTATTAATGATACTGGCTATTGCTGGTGACACTAACAAATACTGGGTCACTCCCTTACTGAATGGCAAACTGGTAAGAATGCAAGTGGACACTAGCGTGGCGGTTTCATTGATACCTGAAATTGTGTATCAAAAGCAAATCCTCAAAAATTATACTAATAACATGCAAAGTTGAAGTCTTTAAGGGATTATATTAATGTGAATGTACAGTTATATGATCAGTCTGAAGGTTTGTCCTTACACATTGTCAAAGGAAATCTTCCAGTTTTTGTGGGAAGAAACTCAACGGGGCTGAAGCAAATCACTGGTCAGATTCTGAGATTGATGTGTCATGAATTCTAAAGAAACATGCTTAGTTCTTAATGGGGATCTGGGAAGCATGGAAAAGATCTCTGTCAAATTGAAAATGAAGGATAGAAATCAAGCAAAATGTTGCGAGGCTAGATCAGTGCCTCATGCATTCAGAGCAAAGGTCAAGGCAGAACTAGAGACACTGGTCAAGACAGGAGTCCTTGAACCTGTAAATGAGAGTGATTGAGCCACACCTGTCAAACTAATGATGATGGTAGATTGATCGGTACGCATCTGCAGTGATTTTAAGGTCACTATTAATCCTGTACTATGTGCTGAGCAGAAACCCTTGCTTTCAATCAATTACCTATTTGCTGGATGAGCTGGAGGTCAGCTTTTCAATAAAATTGACCTTACTCAAGCTTGTCTTCAGATGAATGTAGATCCTGAGCCACAGAAATACTTGATGATTAAAACACATAAAAGACGATTTAAATACAAGAGACTTCCATTTGAAATCACATCTGCACTTGCATTATTCCAACGTGCCATGGATTAGATTTTAAGTCAATGGGAAGGAGTCTCATGTTTCCTGAATGATATTTTAGTCATGGGGAGAAATGAAAAAAAAAAGCTCCTCCACAATTTAGATGCTACTCTTCAGAGACTTGAACCATAAGAACTAAAAGTGAGGAAAAACAAATATGAATTTTTAATATCTTCCATCGAATATTTAGGTCATGTCATTGATGCTAAGGGACTACATAAGTCACCTTCAAAAATAAAAGTCATAGCTGAGGCACCAGCACCTAAAAATGGCAACCAATTATGATCATTTTTGGACTTGCTAAGTTGCTATGGCAGGTTTGTCCCACGTCTTGCAACCATTCTCAAGCTGTTGCACAATTTATTTTGTTTAAACAATATTTGGAAATGGGAAGAACAGTGTGAAAGAGCTTTTACACTAACCAAAGAGGCTACATTAAAGTCAGAAGTCCTGACCCATTTTTAACCAAAGTTATCTTTGCATCTAGCATGCAATGCATTTTTATATGGAGTGGGAACAGTCATTTCTCGCATATTAACCAATGATGAAGAGAAGCCAACAGTTTTTGTGTCATGTGCAATTTTCTCATGAGGCATTAAACTGAGGCCCAATCTGCCCTTTTAGAAGGATGTACAAATTTTCATGACAGTACTTTGAAGAACAGTAGGGGAGTTGTCACTGGTATCCTGGCCAAATTTTACCCCTCAATCAATATCTTGAGAAAGATTATGTGGTGAGCTTCACGTTGCTATTTTGGGATCCTTGCTGAGATCAATTTGGCTGCCAAATTTTGTCCATTATAACAACAACCACAATTCAAAAAGTATTTGATGAAGTACAAAACGCTTTGGGATGTTATGTGGTCCTAAGAATGCTCTGTACAATCACAGGTGTTTTAAAAAATGTGTTTTACGCAGTTCTGACAGATTATCTGAGCAGCAGGAGAAAGAACCCACTGATGTAAAATAGACATTGCTAGCTTGTGAGTCAGTAGTTCCTGTAAATGATGTGACCAGCAGCTTGTACTTCTGCTAGTCGTGGTTTGCTCTCACCTCAAGGCTGCGTGAAAGATCTGTTTTACTTGCATATGGCCTTCATGTGCTGGAAGGGCTGTATAGTTCCTGCTCTGTTCTTTCCACCGGTCATGTGTCAAGTGAGGCCGTCAGACCTTGTGATCATTTTACCTCAGTGTGGGAGATGAATCGGCATTCTTTACAACTACAACAAGTAGGCACATTTACAAAGAGCCTTTTAAATAGTAGAATGCCCCCAAGGTGCTCCACAGGAATGTGACGAAACAAAACTTGACAATGAACCACAGCGAAGGTGACCACAATCCTGTTCACAGAGAGAGAGGTTCTGAGCAGCCAGATAAATTGAAAACTGTGGCCTAAATTTTGGCAGAGACGCAAGGGGTTTCTGAGTTAACCAAAATGGCAACAGAGGTATTCTGAAACAGGTGAGGGCCAGCAGGAGGTCATTGGACACGTTGGAACTAATGACATAGGTAGAGAAAAGGATGAAATTCTGAGGAGAGAGTATAGGATGTTAGGCAGGAATTTAAAAAGTAGGTCCTCGAGGGTAGTAATATCTGGATTACTCCCAGTGCCACGAGCTAGTGAAGGTAGGAATAGGAGGATAGAGCAGATGAATGTGGAGCTGGCACAGGGGAGAAGGATTTACATTTTTGGATCATTGGAATGTCTTCTGGGGTAGGAGTGACTCTGTATAAGAAGGATTACACCTGAATTGGAAGGGGACTAATATACTGGCGGGGAGATTTGCTAGAGCTGCTCAGGAGGCTTTAATCTGATGACGGGGTGGTGTACAAAGAGAGGGTGAGAAAAGAAATCAGTCTGAGGCTGGTACAGTTGTGAAGAGGAGAAAGTCAAATAGTCAAGGCAGGCAGGAACAAAGCAAAGAACAAGGTAGGACTGATAAATTAAACTGCATTTATTTCAACGCAAGAGGCCGAACAGGTAAGGCAGATGAACTCAGGGCCTTGGTTATGAACATCAGACTGGGATATTGTAGGAATTACACAGACGTGGCTCAGGAACGGACAGGACTGGCAGCTCAATTTTCCAGGGTATAGATGCTATGGGAAGGGTAGAAAGTGGTGGGGGATGTCGCATGAGAGGAGGGGGAATGGCGTTTTTGATTAGGGATAACATTACGGCTGTGCTTAGGAAGGATATTCCTGGGAATATGTTCAGGGAAGTTATTTGGGTGGAACTGAAATAAGAAAGGGATGATCACCTTATTGGGATTGTACTATAGGCACCCTGAATAGTCAGCAGGAAATTGAGAAACAAAATTGTCAAGCGATTTCATGTATCTGTGAGAATAATAGAGTGGTTGTGGTTGGGGATTTTAACTTTCCAAACGTAGACTGGGACTGCCATAGTGTTAAGGGCTTGGATGGAGAGGAATTTGTTAAGTATGTATAAGAAAATTTTCTGATTCAGTATGTGGATGTACTTGCTAGAGAAGGTGCAAAACTTGACATACTCTTGGGAAATAAGGCAGGGCAGGTGACTGAGGTGTCAGTGGGGGAGCACGTTGGGGCCAGTGACCATAATTCTATTAGGTCAAAAATCACATGACACCAGGTTATGGTCCAACAGGTTTATTTGAACACACAAGCTTTCTAAGTCTCCGAAGGCTTGTGTCTTCAAATAAACCTGTTGGACTATAACCTGGTGTTGTAAAGAGATAGTAGGAACTGCCAATGCTGGAGAATCTGATATAACAAGGTGTAGAGCTGGATGAACACAGCAGGCCAAGCAGCATCAGAGGAACAGGAAAGCTGACGTTTCGGGTCTGGACCCTTCTTCAGAAATGGTGTTGTGTGATTTTTGACCTTGTGCGCCCCAGTCCAACACCAGCAACTCCACATCATAATTCTATTAGTTTTAAAATAGTGATGGAAAAGGATAGACAGGATCTAAAAGGTGAATTTCTAAATTGAAGGAAGACCTTTTTTGACAGTATTGGGCAAGAACTTTCAAAGGTTGATTGGGAGCAGATGTTCACAGGTAAAGGGACGGCTGGAAAATGGGAAGCCTTCAAAAATGAGATAGAGTCCAGAGACAGTATGTTCCCTTCAGGGTGAAGGGCAAGGCTGGTAGATGCAGGGAATGCTGGATGACTGGAGAAATTGGGGTTTTGGTTAAAAGTAAGAAGGAAGCATAGATCAGGTATAGACAGTAGAGATCGAGTGAATCCCTAGAAGAGTGTAGAGGCAGTAGGAGTATACTTAAGAGGGAGATCAAGAGGGCAAAAAGGGGACATGAATAGCTTTGGCAAATAGGTTTAAGGGGAATCCAAAGGGATTCTACAAAGATGTTAAGGACAAAAGGGTAACTAGGGAGAGAACAGGGCCCTTTAAAGATCGGCAAGGCCACCTGTGTGTGGAACCACAAGAGATGGGGGAGACACTGCATGAATATTTTGTATTTGTGTTTAGTGTGGAGATGGATATGGAAGATAGAGAATGTGGGGAAATAAATAGTGACATTTTGCAAAATGTCCATATTACAGAGGAGGAGGTGCTGGACGTCTTAAATTGCATAAAGGTGGATAAGTCCCCAGGACCTGATCAGGTGTACCCTAGAACTCTGAGGGAAGCTAGGGAAGTGATTGCTGGGCCCTTTGCTGAGATATTTGTATCATCGATAGCTGCAGGTGAGGTGCTGGAAGACTAGAGGGTGGCTAACATGGCGCCACTATTTAAGAAAGGTGGTAAGAAAAAGCCAGGGAACTGTAGACCAGTGAGCCTGACATTGATGGTGGGCAAGTTGTTGGAAGGAATCCTGAGGGACAGCATTTACATGTATTTGGAAAGGGAAGATCTGATTAGGAATAGTCAGCATGGCTTTGTGCATGGGAAAATGTGTCTCACTAACTTACCTGAGTTTTGTGAAGAAAAAACAAAGAAGACTGATGAGGATAGAGAGGTGGACATGATCTATATGGACTTCAGTAAGGCGTTCGACAAGGTTCCTCACAGTAGATTGGATAGCAAGGTTAGATCACAGAGAACAGAGTGAGAACCAGGTTTTCAGATATGGAACTGACTTGAAGGTAAAAGACAGAGGGTGGTGTTGGAGGGTTGCTTTTCGGACTGGAGGCCTGTGACCAGCAATGTGCCACAAGGATCAATGCTGACTGTGCTGCTTTTTGTCATTTATATAAATGATTTGGATGTGATTATAGGAGGTATGGTTAGTCAGTTTGCAGATGACACCAAAATTGGAGGTTTAGTGGACAGTGAAAAACGTTACCTCAGAGTACCAGGTGATCTTGATCCCATGGGCCAATGGGCCGAGGAGTGGCAAATGGAATGTAATTTAGATAAATGTGAGGTGCATTTTGGAAAGGTAAATCAGGGCAGGACTTATACGCTTAATGGTAATGTCCTGGGGAGTTTTGCTGAACAAAGAGACCTTGGGATGCAGGTTCATAGTTCCTTGAAAGTAGAGTTGCAGGTAGACAGGGTAGTGCAGGCAGCGTTTGGTATGCTTGTCTTTATTGGTCAGTGCATTGAGTGTAGGAGTTGGGAGGTCATGTTGCAGCTGTGTAGGACATTGGCTAGGCCATTATTGGAATACTGAGTGCTATTCTGGTCTCCCTGCTACAGGAAGGATGTTGTGAAACTTGAGAGGGTTCAGAAAAGATTTACAACGATGTTGCCAAGGTTTGAGCTGTAGGGAGAGGCTGGGACTATTCTCCCTGGTGACCTTATAGAGTTTCATAAAATCATGGGGTACATGGATAGGGTAAATAGACAAGGTGTTTTCCGTGGGATGGGGGTGGGACCCAAAACTAGAGGGCATAGGATTAAGGTGAGGGGGGAAAGATTTAAGAGGGACCTAAAGGTAACTTTTTCACGCAGAAGGTGATGCGTGTATGGAAATGAGTGTTTGAAGGTGGTACAATTACAACATTTTAAAGGCCTCTGGATGGGTATATGAATGGGAAGGGTTTAGAGGAATATGGGCCAAAAGCTGGCAAATGGGACTAGATTTATTTAGGATATCTGGTCAGCATGGATGTTGGATCGAAGGGTATGTTTCTGTGCTGTGTATCTCTCTGACTCTATGAACTCTGATTCTGGAAACGCGCCCCCACCCCACCTGAATACGGCACACAATATTTGTCAGAGAGGGATTGAGGGTGGGTTGTGGTTTTCTCATGCAATAACCTTTAGCCAGATACAATTTTCATTTGTGTGCTGTCGAAATCACAGCCTGTGAGCTTTAGATTGTTGAGAAAAAGGTTTCATGCTGCCACATTTATTTGGAGAGGTAGAGTATTCGTTCGTGGATACGTCAGGTGTCCCTTTGGGAGAGGTATGGAGCCCTTTGGGATTGTTAAGAACATAAATGAAAGTGCATAAAATGTGGGTAAGCTTTGAGTAACCATTATCCTTTAAAGCATTTAAATCTCCTGTCCTTTAAATTAAAGAGGTCCGAGGTTGGAAAAAAATGTAATTTCAAGTTGTGGATATAAGCCTCACTATGTGCCCATGTTTTCAGCTCTTGGTACAGGGAAATCTAATCTCCTTAGAATAGTTAATCCTCCAATTTGTTTTGTATTACATGGCCTTCATTTACATAAAAGAACCACATCTCCAGGGGACATTGCTGACAACAGAACCAAGTCAACAATTCATATACTACATCTGGAAGTCCTTAAGTCCTCTGGTCATCCAAAACCTGTACTTTAAATTTGACTCTTGATTAATCATCTGAGCACACCGCACTGTGGGAAGCCTCACAAATACACAATCCTTTCTTTTATTCATTAACGGGATGAGGGCATCGCTGGCTAGGCAGCATTTATTTTCCATTCCTAATTGCCCAGAGGGCAGTTCAGAGTCAACCAGATTGCTGTGGGTCTGGAGTCACATGTAGACCAGACAAGGATAGCAGTTTCCTTCCCTAAAGGACATTAGTGAACCAGATGGGCTTTTCCTGACAGTTGACAATGGATTCATGGTCATCATTAGATTCTTAATTCCAGATATTTTGTCGAATTCACATTCCGCCATCTACCATGGTGGGATTTGAACCTGGGTCCTCAGAACATTATCTGGGTCTCTGGATTAACAGTCCAACAATAATACCACTAGACCATCGCCTCCCCACTTGTTATTGCTACACAATAGAAGATAACTGTATTTAATCAGAGTTCAAATCCACATTCTATAAAACTCATCCTCCACGGCTGACTAGCTCCCATTATTAATATATTCCATTCAGCCCCATGTAACCCTTTATTAACATGACTATCACCTGTTCCATTGGATTTCAGATTTTATTTAATGATAATATTTTTGTATTTGGACCTCACATTGCTGTACTGAATCTCCAGTGTTTACATGAATATTTCACTCTTGTCTTAAAATAATAACCTTTTCCAAGTGAAGCACAGCCACTGCCGTATGGGTTCCTTCTCAACAAGCAGGTTGCTCAAGCCAGCAACATAAGCTAGATTGTAAACAAGCTATGCTGTCATCATTGCTTCTTTAACTCACGAAGCCGAACTTCCTCAGGCATTTGTTTCAAAGTTACTTCCTGAGGACAGCATGTGAGTAATAGGTGAAAGCTGATAGCTTAAGACTGTAAAGATATTGGAGCAGATTTAGGACATTCAGCCCATCTGGTGTGCTTCACCTTTTGATCATAGCTGATATGTTTCTCAACCCCATTCTCCTGTTTTTACAGTAACACTTGATCCTGTTACTAATCAATAAAGTATCCATTTCTGTCTTAAATATCAATGACTTGGCCCCCGCAGCACTCTGTGGCAATGAGTTCCACAGATTCACCACCCTCTGGCTGAAGAAATTCCTCCTCATCTCAGTCCTCCTTTCACAGTTACATTTGTTTTCTTAAAACTATTCCAGCCTCTTCCCTGGAATCATTCCCAAAAGCCACCAATCTATGCTCCCCCGCTCCCCACCCTCCTCCAGGTCCCTCCCATATGCCCGCCCTGTCTCTCTGTTTCTCCTTTTGGTTTCCAACCTCTTTAAAATTTCTTCTCAAAAGCCACCTTTTCAACCCAGAATTTTGGTCACTTCTGTAACTTTTTGCACCAGTTAAATTGATTTAGTTATGACAATTAGATGTCTTGCCTCCCACCATCACCAGACCCCCACAAACACAGACACACACAGATACAGACACAAACCCCACCATTGAAATGCTTTAAGATGTTTTCATTCGTTCCTAAAGTAGGACAGCACCAAATGAGCCCATTTGTACTGAATGTACATTTTGTTAGTTATTACATGTCTCCATGAACATACAATTGAGCTGATATTGAGGTTCTGCATGAGATTGCAAACTGAGACTGTCATCCTTTTGGAATATAAGTAAGGAGCTCTTTCTGATATCTTGGTTTGAATTCTTTCTTCAATCTATACCAATAACAGTGATTTAACTCATGTTTCACCTCATTGGGGTTTATGGGATTGTGCTATGTACAAAACAGATCCCATTGTTACCCTTACAATAAGAGCATGGTTTAATTCAAACTCTGAAATTTCTTAAATATGTTTGAGGGGAGTGATGGTGTCCTCTATGAAGTCTTTTTTCCTGTGAGCAACTTGTGATGAGTTGGAAGAACTTGTTTGATTTATGCTTGAGCACCATCTTTGTAGACAGTAACACTGATGCAAACAAGAAATACTCAGCTCAGTTCTTTGTCTGTTTTCAGGACAGGAAGCAGTGATCCATACTGCATTGTACGAATCGACAATGAGACAATTATCAGGTAAGGAATTTGTTTTTGCTTTGTTGGAAGTCTAACTGTAGAGATCTATTCTTTGCATTGTCTTTCTGTCTCCATTTGTCTGGCAGTTTTTGCCCTCTTGGACAAACAATAGTGACGTGGTGCACTCTGGTTCTATGGAGACCACATGTGGGCCACCCATTCTGTCTGCTAGCTTTGATCACAGTTGTGGGTTATTGGGACATAGGAGAGATCATCAGGTGTGAGGTCAACACTGAGACAATGTAACTTTCATATTCCAGCAGGGTACACGTACTTGGGCACGGATAAGTGCTGGGGCACTTGGATGAGTTTACTCTGTTCAGTATCTCACGCACACGCACACACACACGCATGGACACACACGCATGGACACACAATTAAAGATGCACTTATGGACAGCAGGGTCAGGTGTTACCAATACTGCCTTGGCCCTTGTCACTGCCCCCTCATAACACTGAAGCTCGGATCAGCTGCTGCCTGTCCTTTGAACAGCTAATTCATCATCCCGTTTCATTTATTTCGTGTCATTTTGTTTCATTATTTAATTTATTGAATCTGGACTTGTGTCCTTTGTAACAATGTGTGTTAGGAATTCACATAAACATAAAAGGAGGCGCATGTAATTTGTAATCATCTTCAAAGTTTACATTACAGCCTTGAAACTATTCTTTGGCTTGTGTTACTGTTTATAATATTTGATTCCAATCTGAGAAGCTCGGCGCTGCCTAGGATTGTGTGTTTACACAGCGTGAGCACAATCTGCCTGTAGTACAGGCTGGAGGTCAAAATGTCCTTTGCAGAATTTACTCATTGCCCCTTTTGGATAACTGTGAAAATTATAGATACCTAAGTGACTGGCATCTTTTCCAGGTGTCCCCATGTTCACATTGGTAATTTTACGTGTTGTAAAAATACTCCCAACAGTTTTTTGTAGAATAAACTGAGATATTGATCAGCACCACAACAGTTGCAACAGTGCTAACTAAGGTCAGAACCGGAATTAACAATGGAGCTGATGTTACAACTTCAGTAGGTGCACGGTCGAACCTGTTCAAAACAACACTGTAGGGCAGTGGACAGTGGTGTTTGCATGTGTTCTGGGTTCCCGTGAGGTTGGGGCTGTCCGTATCTGTTGAGTTGTGTGGGGTTTGCTGTGCGTGTATGTTTGGACCTGCACCGTGAAGTGTTGATTTGATTTGATTTATTATTGTCATATGTACCCAGGTACAGTGAAAAGTATTGTTTTGTGTGCAGTACAGGCAGATTACACACAAAGAGCATCAGGGTAATAGAACAAAGTGAGGAATATAATGCTACAGCTGCAGAGAAGGTGCACAGAGCGAGATAACATTAAATTTGAAATCGGAGAGGTCCTTCAAGAAGTCTGATGACAGCAGGGAAGAAGCTGTTCTTGAATCTGTTGGTACATGTGTTTAAACTCTTGTATCTTCTGCCCGATGGAAGAAATTGGAAGAGATTTATAACTTGGGTAGGAGGGGGCTTTTGATTATGTTGTTGCTTTCCCGCGGCAGCGGGAAGTATAGAGGAGTCAATGGATGGAAGGTTGGCTTGGTGACGGACTGGGCTGTGTTCATAGACTGCGGTCATGGACATAGCAGTTGCCATACCTGGCCGTGTTGCATCCAAATGGAACCAGGCTGAAGGGACTACATGGGGTTGTTGGTGAGTGTTCAAACCTATTACTGACTCAGACAAAAAGGAATTCATTAATAACCTACCAGTCACTGCCATTTTCAGATACAGATACAGTATATACTTTGACCATCTCAAAGTCTGACATTAGGTTTTGTTGGCACTCCTGTTTTTGGTAGAGTCCACTTTCGGGTGTATCTATGATAGTGGTTTCACTTCTCACAGCAATTCTGTTGAGAGGAAATGGTATAGAATCCAGAGCAAATGAGGAGTGTGTAGAATATAGAATGATGGAGATTCTAACGACAGTGTGCTGTAGCGGCAGCTTGCAACTTGGAGTCCCTACTGAACAGAGTTACTAATTGTTAGGGTCTAGGTCCGAAATGTCAGCTTTCCTGCTCTTCTGATGCTGCTTGGCCTGCTGTGTTCATCCAGCTCTACACCTTGTTATCTCTATTGTCAGGTGGGTTGCTGGTTCAGCACCCATCTACCTTCCTGCATCACAACTTGAAAAGCACATCATTGGCTGTAAAACACTTTGGGATGTCATGGGGTTGTCAGAAGAATCATAGAATTGCAAGTGTTTCTTTCTGTGAACTGCATGGCTATCAAGCTCCTTGAGTGTTGTTCAAGCTGCACTCTTCCAGGCAAATAAGGAGTATTCCATCAGATTCCTGATTCATGCCATAGCTGGTAGGAAGGATTTGGTGATGAGGCACTTGCGACATAATTCCAACCCTCTAACCTGCTCTTAGAATCCCTGCAGTGTGGAAACAGGCCCTTCAGCCCAACAAGTCCAAACCCACCCTCAGAGCATCCAACCCAGACCCATCCCCCTATAACCCACCTAATCTACACATCCCTGAACACTATGGGCAATTTAACATGGCCAATCTACCTAGCCTATGCATCATTGGACTGTGGGAGGAAACCGGACCACCCAGAGGAAACCCACGCAGATATGGGGAGAATATGCAAACTCCACACAGACAGTCAACCGAGAGTGGAATCAAACCTGGGCGCCTGGTGCCATGAGGCACAGTACTAACCACTGAGCCACCATGTCACTCCAAATCTGTGGAGATGCCGGGACTTGTGACCACAGTATTTACGGAGCTGCTGTGGTGAATTGTAATCCTCAGATTTAATAACGGGGTATTCAGTCATGGTAACACCGTTGAATGTCATTGGGAGTTGACTGGGTTCTGGTGCTGGATAAAGGTATTGCCTGAGACTTTAGTGTTGGAAATTGCCTTCACTAGCTGGGCTCCGTCATTGTTGCGTATGAGCAGATTCATGAAGCCACCTCTTCCCACTGCTTATTTAATTATTCATAATCATTTCCAACAGGAAGGATAGCCGGGCTTTAACCCGATCCATTGTTTGTGCACTCTATCTATAGCATGCTACTTCCTGTGTCTGCTGTCAATATGGGCTATTGTACATTGCAGCTTCAACAGGTTGTCATCTCATTTTCAGGCCGAAATCCTGGCATCATCATCTAGACTCCTAATTGTGCCATTGAGGGATATGCTGATGTGGGGAACCATGAGGTTGTGGATAGTGGGTGAATACAATTCAGCAGTGGAAATTCATTCACAGCGTGTGACAGATTTCTGTTTTGAGGCTCCAGATCTGTTTTCGATCCACTCCATATATCCCATTTAGCACAGTGATAGTACCACATAAAGGATGGAAGATGTGAAGATCATAGGTGCTCTCCATGCGGACTGTGTGGTGGTCATTCCTGGCACTGACCATCTGTGACAAGTGTATTAGTGAGAATGAGGTTAAGTATGTTATTTTTCTCTCTTGTTCGTTCTCTCACTGTCCGGTGCAGTCTTCTATATTATTTGGCTCAGTCAATTGTGACGATTAATGAGCCATGTTTGGTGATGGATATTATAATTCTTCATCCAGAGTGCATTCTGTGTCTTTGCCGACCAGATATTGGGGAGAATTCCCCTGCTCTTTCGCAGAAGGTGCTGTGATTATTGGTGTAACCCTGAGAAATGTTGCATTTGAAAGACAGTATACCCAACAGTGCAGCCTGAGTGCACTGGTTTTGTTAGCCTCGATTTTGTTCAGAAGTGGTTTCGAGGGGCTGAATAGTCTACTTTTGCTCCTATTTTCTGTGTTCGTACGAGCTCATAACCTTCTGATTAAGAGGTCATGTGCTACCACTGAGCCACAGCCAACCTCTTCTTTTTTATCACCTGTGTTCAGTTTTTCTGTATCACTTAGTTCATCAGTCGTACCAGTAGTGGATCTGAATGGATCCATGTGCTGGGGAAATTGAAGTTACCTGAAATGCTTTGAGTGGATCCCTCTGGACCTTACCCATGATGATGTTGAGGTATTGAAATCACACACACTGGACTTGGTTCTGTAAAGGAATTAAATACAGAACATTATATTGATGACTGTATCGGCGCCGCCTCGTGCTCCCTGGAGGAGCTCGAACAGTTCATCCACTTCACCAACACCTTCCACCCCAACCTTAAGTTCACCTGGACCATCTCTGATACTTCTCTCTCCTTCCTGAACCTCTCTGTTTCCATCTCTGGCAACCACCTGGAAACCGACATCCATTTCAAGCCCACCAACTCCCACAGCTACCTAGAATACACCTCCTCCCTCCCACCTTCCTGCAAGAATGCCATCCCCTATTCCCAATTCCTTCGCCTCCGCCACATCTGCTCCCAGGATGAGGCATTCCACTCCCGTACATCTCAAATGTCCTCGTTTTTCAAGGACCGCAACTTCCTCCCCTCAGTGGTCGAGAACGCCCTCGACCGTGTCTCCCGCATTTCCCGCAACTCACCCCTCACACCCCCTCCCCGCAATAACAACCAAAACAGAATCCGCCTCATCCTCACGTACCACTCCGCCAACCTCCGGATCCAACATATCAGCCTCCGACACTTCCGCCATCTGCAATCTGACCCCACCACCAAAGACATTTTTCCCTCCCCACCCTTATCTGCTTTCCGGAGGGACCACTCTCTCCGCTCCACACTCCCCTCCAGCCCCACCACACCCGGCACTTTTCCCTGCAACCGCAGGAAGTGCTACACCTGCCCCCACACCTCCCCCCTCACCCCCTTCCTAGGCCCCAAGAAGACTTTCCACATCAAGCAGATGTTCATCTGCACATCTGCTAATGTGGTATACTGCATCCGCTGTACCTGTTGTGGCTTCCTCTACATCGGGGAAACCAAGCGGAGGCTTGGGGACCGCTTTGCAGAACACCTGCGCTCAGTTCGCAACAAACAACTGCACCTCCCAGTCACGAACCATTTCAACTCCCCCTCCCATTCCTCAGATGACATGTCCGTCCTGGGCCTCCTGCAGTGCCACAACGATACCGCCGGAAGGTTGCAGGAACAGCACCTCATATTCCGCTTGGGAACCCTGTAGCCAATGGTATCAATGTGGATTTCACAAGCTTCAAAATCTCCCCTCCCCCTACCGCATCCCAAAACCAGCCCAGCTGGTCCCTGCCTCCCTAACCTGTCCTTCCTCCCACCTATCCCCTCCTCCCACCTCAAGCCCCACCCCCATCTCCTACCTACTAATGTCATCCCACCCCCTTGACTTGTCTGTCCTCCCTGGACTGACCTATCTCCTCCCTAACTCCCCACCTACACTCCCCTTTACTGGCTCCACCCCCACCTCTTTGACCTCCACCTATCTTCTCCTCTATCCATCTTCTATCTGCCTCCCCCTCTCTCCCTATTTATTTCAGAACCCCCTTCCCCTCCCCCATTTCTGAAGAAGGGTCTAGGTCCGGAACGTCAGCCTTCCTGCTCCTCTGATGCTGCTTGGCCTGCTGCGTTCACCCAGCTTTACACCTTTTGATCTTAAATAGAGAAATACTAGTTTTGGGATCACTGCATCCTCTCACATCTTTTAGAATTGATACCTTGAAGCAATATCTGACATGGCAGTGAATTCTCAGTGACTCATGTCTGGGCAACCGACCAACTTAACTTTACGAGGAACTGCATTGAATCAATTCATATTCTGTTCAGTCATCACCGGGAGCAAGTCTCATCCTTTATCCTTGAAAGGTTGATGCTTCTAACATTCAAGAAATGCACAGCACTGGCCGTACAATCCAAGGAACTGAGAGCATTACTTGTACTGTGAAAATGTGCTCCTGGCAATTGAATGATGTGATGGTGGTTTGCAGTCACTGTGGACTCTGAATGTGCCATAGGGACAGTATGTTTACTTAACGGATTAGACCCAATTGGGTAGCTTTTAATCTCTGGTGGAGTTATGTACACACAGAATGGATACTGTCGATCTAAATGGCTGACCTTTTAATCCATTCATGTGTCTCCTCAAAATGTTATTTAATACAACCATTCAGCTGCTTCAAATCGAGTTTATTACCTTTCCCCAAACAATTGCAGAAAAGTTCTGAAAATGGACTAGATTGGAGAATGTTTTACTCCTCACACAGTCACTGTGCACTTTGACTGGTTTCACAATCTCATTCAGCCTGACTTCATACTCTTTACATGCTCTTTAAGGTTGATCACATAGCACGCTCCAGCCATTTAATCTACTCTTAAATTGAGAAATGATATTGTGTGAAATAAATTCCTAAATCACTCATTACATCTTGAAAACATTTGAAAGGCAAGGCAAACAAGCCTTATAGCAGGACATGAGGCTCCTTTGTCTCAGTCAGTTTTTAATATGTACAACATTTCAAAACACTTCTTGCTGCAACTAGATTGCAAGTTGCATTTCTAACTTGTGCTTAAATGGAGTTACAGTCTAACATATCTTAAACTTTCACAAGACTCTTTAAGATTGGTGTATAATTGTCTGACCAATAAATTAGATGGCCTGACTGTCATTCCTGAAGACCTTCTGTGAAATAATATTTCCCTTAAATAATAGTCACCATTCCGTTCAGCTCCAAATGGCAAACACCGATGAGGCAAATGCCTGAGTTGGTATTTCTCCCATGCACACTTCACTGATGCAGCTGATGTACATTTCAGAGACCATGGGCTACATTTTCTCAGCCTTTTGGAGATGAACTGGAAATTGTGAGGGCTGGGAATCCAGTGGGAGGAAGGAGTCAGGAAGAAAGCCTAGTGTCTTCCTGGCACTGAATCATGTTGTCCAGTGGCAGGAGCCCTGGCAGCAGAGCTGCCCACTGAGTGTTGTGAGCCTTTTAAAGGTCCAATCAAGAGCCACACCTCTCCCCCAGTTGAGTTGGGACAGCAAGTTAGTCCCCACAGCATGAATCAGCCTTTAAAGGTGCCTTGACATTGAGCTGCCATGATCCTCATGCTGCAGGCCAGCAGTGGGACACCAGCCTCCTGGGAAAAGTTGAGCTTGATACTTTCAGGGACAGCCCCTCAGGATTGGTGGGCTACACTGCAATGACGCCTCAACCCAACAGTCATCAAATAATTCCCTGTGACCAGGCTGACAAACCACTTTGTTCAGTTCGATTCATACCTGTGCACTGCTGCCTCCTCTACTTTGCAGAAGCATTTGTCATGGTTTATTGAGTATTCACTCAATGGACAGACAGATCAGTAAAGAGTGTAACAGTGTGTACTAGGGCTAAAACCCACACCACAAAATGGTAAAGGTTCAGAACCCATTTTTGAACCTACTCTTCTCTCTGAACAGGATGTCTTCCCACTTGTACAGAGGAAATCTTCCTGTATGAAGTTACTGATCACATTTGAATGGGAACACGTTGAAAGTTGAAAACACTATGTGTCGGGAAGGGAACGGGGCTAGGGAAGATTTTCAGGTGAAGTGGGAGGCATGACGAAGGCCTGGGAGCACTGGACAGATGCATAGCAGATATTTGAGGAGCAGCGTGGGCGGAGAATGTAGAGGGCAGGAGCTGGAGCCTAGGACCACTTAGGGAAGGACATCTTTGTCAGTGCTTGAAGTGGCTGCTGTATCAGGAGGGTTGGATTCTTGGTGCAGTTAGCAAAGTCTCTTTGACCCATTATAATATCATTGTTGTTAAATGCTATGGATCTTGATCTGTCACCCATTTTCTAACAAAGCGTTAGGCTGTGCCCTGCCTAATTATCCCAGCCTTCAGGCTATATGTCTTAGTGCACACGTAAGTATGTTTCCTCTTCATTCCTTTGCACTTGTGAAACATCTCAAACTTCTACGGAGTCCATTCCAGGTTGCCTTCTCATCACTCATTGAATAGCCATTGTTCCTCAGTTTGCGTCTCCTAACATTACCTACTGAAATTGGAGATCAGCTTCACAGCTTGCTCTTCTCTCTGAGTTTGGATGGTTTGGTTGTCGCGGTGATCAGAACAGCCTGGTTGCAGGCACCGCCCAGTTTTGGCACAGTCACTGTGGATTGGAGCTCAGCAGGTTTGGAATCAGAGTCCACTATCCTGCTGGTTCTTATCTTTTGCCATCTTCAAACCATTACAAACCATTTCTGTGTAGACCAACCTTGGCCAAATTCAGTTCTACTTATTGAGGGCCTGGTGCAATGAGGATTTAATTTAGTTCCCTTTCTTAACATCACATTCCTCTGATAATGCAAAATAAAGCACCTTTTATTTGAAAATGACAGTAAAAAAGCTGCCAGTTCCAATGCCTCAAAAACTAGTGATCAATGAGCCCTAATGAACCTGAAGGTCTCAGACTCAGTTCCAGATCCTGACTGTTTCATAGATTCATAGAGTCACATAGCACAGTAACAGACCCTTCGGTCCAACTCGTCCATGCCAAACAGGTTTCCCAAACTAAACTAGTCCCATTTGCCTGCATTTCGTCCATATCCCTTGAAACCTTTCATATTAATGTACCTGTCCAAATGTCTTTTAAATATTGTATCTATCTGAATTTACCACTTCCTCTGGCAGTTCATTCCATATACGAACCACCCTCTGGGTAAAAAAGTTGCTCCTCTGGTCTCTTTAAAATCTTTCCCCTCTCACCTTAAAATTATGCCCTCTAGATTTGAACTCCCCTACCCAAGGGAAAAGACCTTTGCTATTCACCTTATCTGTGTCCCTCATGATTTTATAAACTCTTAGTCCATTGGTCAAGCTGCCAGCACTTAAGACCCTGGCTGACCCTTATGTGGATGAGAAACTAGAGAGCACCACGTTACTAGACATTCAAACCTTGGCTGGAGAAAAGGGAAGAGCTGCAGAGGCCTAACAACAGTTGTCAGTAGGAACTTGCTTTTTATGTATGAGGCAGGGCCCTGTAGAAAATCGTGAGTGAGCCCTTAAGGTTGCAATGGCAGTGTTTTGTGAACATGCAATATTTATTTCCATAGAACTGCAACAATATGGAAGACCCTGTCTCCGTTTTGGGGAGAAGAGTACAATGTCCATCTTCCCAGTACCTTCCACTCCATTTCCTTCTATGTGATGGATGAGGATGCAATCAGGTAATTTTAGTATTAATTCCTAGCTTAATGCAGATTCTTGTACTGTAATATTAAACAGCAATGGTCTTGCTAACTTCGTATCTTTATCGTTTAAATTTAGCCGTGATGATGTCATTGGAAAAGTTTCTATAGTGAAGGACTTTCTTACTGCCAACCCTAAAGGTAAGCAAAGTTTTGATTTCACTGCATCCCTGCAGACTGCTGCTTCATCTACTTTGCAAAAGCTATTGTCACTATCCATTACGGAGTAATACAAGGTGAAGTACATCAGTAAAGGGTGTGACACTATACACTAGAACGTAAACCCAGAATATTGAATGGTAAAGGCTTAGGCCCCATGTCCTGTCATTAATCCACCATCTATACTACTGCATTTCTGCCCCAAGCTCCTGTGACTTGACTAAAATTGTAAATTATGTTTTGTGTTATGGACACCACATGAATGATTGATTCATTCCTTCATTTAGCATGACTAAACTTGCTATTACATAACATTCCAACTCAACATTCTGGGCAATGTTCATTTCAACAGTCTGACTGGGACTCAAACCCAGTCCGAGAAGTGAAAATATATGGGCAATCTGCTAAACCAGTACTTCACAAGTTATTCTCCAAAACAACCCTATTTTTTAACAGTTTGAGTTAGAGTCCAAATACCAACAAAAGCAGAACAGCAATAAAGCAACATAATAACATTTGGGATATAATTATTAAAGTTTGTCAGTTGTGGGTCAGCATATACTACAAGCTATAAATATGTGAATTTGTGGTGATAACCCTCAACCTTTTAAGATAAGTCTGCTGCTAGGAGCTAGTTCCACATCTGCCTCCATCAACTGTTGGGAGAAGCCACTGCAGGATGTATATTTACATGGATAAGTTACCTCATGGCGTGCCTGATCAGAAGGTGGTTGTTTGTGTTGTAGTTGGTTACTGCTGGGACAATACAAGGGAGCCAGGGATTAACATCATGTTATTTCTCATGAGCCAATTTGCTCTTTCTGTGATCCCAGTTGGCATTGTGACTCAGGCTTGGGAGCTGCTGCACTAATCCATTTTCTTCTCAATAGCACTTCAGGATTGAAGATAATTTTAGGGTTTGAGGAGTCTTAGAATCATAGGATCCTGACAACACGAGGCAATTCAGCCCATCGACTGTGCACATACTCTCCAAAAAAAATCTAAGATCTCAGTCCAGACCTGTGTCTTTCCAATGGCTAATCCACCCAGCCTGTACATCCCTGGACACTATGGACAATTTAGCATGGCCAATCCACCTCACCTACACATCTTTGAATTGTGGGAGGAAACCAGGCCACTTGGAGGAAACCCACACAGACACAGGGAAAAAGTGCAAACTCCACACAGACAGTCACCCGAGGCTGGAATCGAACCCAGGTCCCTAGTGCTGTGACGCAGCAGTGCTAACCACTAAGCCACACTGCCACCCCTTGTGGATGGATTTTGTTTAGGAGGGATGGGGATTGGAAGGGCTAAGAAACATATATGGCACTTTCAACCTCTATGGAAATATTGAAATAGTGAGCCAATCAACAAGGCAGGTGACTAAAGAGCTCACATTGGAGGATGGATCAGATGACGATGTGAAATTTACATAGTCCGTGCTGTGAATTGAAAGAACAGCATGGACAACTACAGTGCATGTTACAGTTGAGAAATCCTCCCATTCACTAAGTTTAATGTGCTGTGCATTCTATCTGGTTGCTGGAACTCTTTATGATAACTACGTTAAAACGAGACACAATCATTTGCTCATTCTTGCTTGATATTAGCAGGACAGTGAACAGTAGTGGGCAGGAGTCTTCCTGTCTTTTTGTATGAAGAGCTAACTTTGAAGTTGTGCGAGTTAACTGGAAAACGCTCTTTGATACTTAGAACATAGAACATAACAGCACAGTACAGGCCCTTCGGCCCTCGATGTTCTGCCGACCTGTGAAACCAATCTGAAGCCCATCTAACCTACACTATTCCATTATCATCCATATGTTTATCCAACAACCATTTAAATGCCGTTTAAGTTGGCGAGTTTACAACTGCTGCAGGCAAGGCATTCCATGCCCTTACTACTCTCTGAGTAAAGAATCTACCTCTGACATCTGTCCTATATCTATCACCCCTCAATTTAAAGCTATGTCCCCTCGTGCTAGCCGTCACCATCCGAGGAAAAAGGCTCTTAGAGTTGAAGTTACGTAACAGGATGCAAGTTGTATGCCTTGGCTCAAAAATGATGCATTGGCTTTAAGAAGTGAAGTTCTTGGCAGGTCCATTTGGCCTGAAGCAGTTACACAGACCTAACTTGACTACAATCCATGGGTCAGAAGGCTGTGGTTAGTTCAAGTTCCATTCTTGGAGGTGAGCACACAACCTGGTTTAGTGTCAAATTGAGGCTCAGCTGCTGTTGTGAAGGTGCTGTCTTGCAAATACAGTGTTAACTCAAGGATTTGTCCGTTCCAGTCGATGTCAAAAGATTCTGACAACATTTCCCCATCCAACCAAACCTACAGCATTACTTATTCATCCATCTTTTTGTTTCTGGGATCTTGCTATGTGCAATGTAGCAGTCCATCTTACACAGATGGCCAGATGCTTCAAATGAATTCATTGTATTTTGAGGAATTTAAGAAGGTGATGACCATGATGAAGTGTGATATAAATGGGTTTTCCTCAAAATAAGACAAGGGCACTCAATAGAGTGCATTGCTTGACCATCCTGTGCTAACTCAGTATTATTAAAACTGCAGGTTCTTTTCCTTGAGATGTTTCTCTTTCTAGTTATGGCCCTGTAACTGCAAAACAGAAAAATTGTCCATTTTCATAAAGAACTTCTTTCTCGCCGAGAAAGCTTCAAGCCAATCCACTTCCAATAACCTGCTTTGAAAACTCTGATCCCATTTTGACAACTGTGACAAGTTGCACCATGGTATCCAAGATAATACACCATTTTAAGTAGCACAATCTGTAACAGCTTAAAAAATTAAGTCCGTGTGCCCTAATTCTCAATGTTAACAAAGGCTTTAAAAAAAGTCTGAGATCCCAATCCAGACCTGCATCTTTTCCAAAAGCTAATTGTTTCTTCCTTGGGCTGTACTCTTACTGCCTGATGAGTTTTGTTAAGATCTGTTGATTAGTTGTTGAGATATGCCTGATACAGACAAGGGATGCCACGTTCTCGCTTCCCACATTTAGTGGCCTTGATAATAATAACACAAGAACAAACAAATATGTCAACTTAGCCACACGTGAAAATAGTCAGAGGCAGGTTCAGTTCATTGAACTCCATTACTCTGCTACCCTATCTCTCCCAGCACAACATTCTGCTACATATTGAAACACCTCAGTGATTTGTATTCTTGTCAAATTACTTCAAATATTTCACATATTCATTCCAACAAATCCACTTCAAATTTATCTTTCACTAATCTCTCTTTTTGTTCTCTTCTCCTCAATATCCTGGCATACTTTGAAGTAATTAGGGAGATAAATTAAATCTAGATTACTTAACATCTTGAATACTTCAGTCAGATCTTTCAATAAGCACCTTATTTCAAGACTATATAACTTATGCTTCTGTAGTCTTTCCTTATAATTCTTCCTTTCACACTTAGATTGGTCATATTGCCCTTCCCTGTGCCCTGTACAATGGAATGTAGAATTTCAATTCATCTGTGTTTTCTGTGGTCCTAATCAGTAGCAGCGCATTGAAAGAGATTTAATACCACTAATGTTAGCAATCCAAATGTGAAGAGGAAGAATGGGGGGAGCTGAGGGTGGTTGCTGTGGAGACTGATGATGGCATAGTGGTAATGTCACTGGGCTAGTAATCTAGAGACTGAAGTTAATGCTGTCGAGAAATGGGTCCCACTGCAGCAATTTGTGAAGTTTAATTTTAATTACTAAATATGGAATAAAAAGCTTTTGTTAGGAATGAGGACCATGATGAGGATTGTTGTAAGAACTCATCTGGTGTTCTTTCAGTGAGGGAGGTCTGCCATCCTTACCTGGACTGGGCCTACATGTGACTCCAGACCCACAGCAATATGGCTAGCTCTTACCTGCCACCTGAAAGGTTCCATCTAGCTCTTCCATTCAAGGGAAATTAGGGTTGGGCAACAAATGCTGGACTTGCCAGCGACAAAAGAGTAATAAAGAGCAAAATAATTCTGGGCAGCTTAGGAATCATCCCGTGCTGATCTGTTGTTCTCCAGTCTCTAGTCTTTTGCGTTCTGGGTCTGTCTTCCGTTCACCAAGGGTGGAATCCTCCTGGCCTCTGAGTAACCTGATGAGAAAGTTGGGAAAATCACGTGAGATGGTTAGCAGGGATCTTTTTAAAGTTGAGAGTAAAGAGAAGTCTGTAAAGACCATTCCTTTTAATTTTGTGCTTTTTAAAAACTGTGGACTGAAATGAAAAAGAGCTGTTTTAAATGACAGACCAAGAAGGATAGCAGCATGTTGTGAAATAATGAATTTAATGGCTATTGTGAACTATATTTATGTAGCTGTGGGCTCCAGGAATTTGCAGACGAACTGGAGCCAAGGTAAAAACCAAAAGAACTGCGGATGCTGTAAATAAGGAACAAAAATAAAGTCGGTGGAAAAGCTCAGCAGGTCTGGCAGCACCTGTGAAGGAAAAAACAGAGTTAATGTTTTGGGTCCGGTGAACCTTCTTCAGCCAAGGCGTTGTTTACAGGTGAAGCTGATTGATTTGTGGACCAGGGACCAATTATCAATGACAAATGTCCTGTGCCTGGCAACAAGGTGATTGGTTGTTAGTTATCTGAATACCTTGGGCTGTTAGCAAGACAGAGAGAAGTCAGAGACCTTTCAAAAGTGGAGCAACCACTACCGCACACCCCAACCACTCATCCCCGCCCCCCACCCCCACCGTGCCTCTTACAAACCATTAGAAACATTGGGGAAAAGGAAGTTTGAGGAGAGAGCTTCAAATCAGAAGGAACCAACCCATCAGATTATGTGAACAAAGACTATGGAGGGGTGTGTGTGTGCGTGTGTGTTTGGGGGAGGGGGTGTGTTTACAAGGGGTTTAGTTGTAGAGTTTCCTCACAAGGTTAATCTGATCATCTGTAACAAATAGTGATTCTTGTTTAGTACAGAAGCCAAGTCTGTGCTTTCAGTCAACTGGGGTCTGAAAAGCTTGGCCATTTTGTATTTTTTTTTAGAAACTTTATCTTTTGTGACGACTGCTGGAGTGGCAGGGTTAGATTTCCAGTGCGCTACCTCTGTGATAATGTTTGGAATTGGATTGGATTTTAAACAGAGGCAGCAGATTTAGGTACAGTGTGGGTAAATAACACAGGTGAAGGAGGACACCAAGTGCTGTCCAATGTATAAAACATGGCAACGGAAACGGCAAAGGGTTTCCTGCAGGAATTCCCGGTCCCTGGTAGTCTTAAGGGAATTATCTCATGCAGGGAAGTCTTCAAATGCTTCACAGTCTTCTTATTTATTCAGCAACAAGAAAACCAAACCAACAAAAAACACAAACAGAAACAGAAACTACATTTGCTTGTGGCACTTTCGAATGCCAACAAATTACAGTCAACGAGTGATCACACCACCCAGCTCTTAACTACTGGAACCGGGTGTCATTTAACTCTTGTCTGGCTGGACAGTGCCTGATTCAGCTGCACTCTGTCATACAGAATGTGATGGTCCTCATCTTTATCCTCAGGAGGGTGCTCCCGCTCTCCAAACTCTTCAGAGTCCATTACATCACGTTTTAGCCTGCTGTAGTTGCACAGAGCTCAGAATGCAAGGAATACGCCCCACACCCTGCCAGGCCTGCACTGCATGAATCCCATGGCCAATCCAAACCTCATCTTCAGGAGGCCTATTACACGTTCCACCATGGCCCTGCTAGAAGAATGGGCTGTGTTATATCTAGATATTTTCCATATCTGTTGAGAGTGGCATTACACACCACTGGAGCAGGTGAGACTTGAGCCCATGCCACCTGGCTCAAAGATAGGGACACTACCACTGTAACACAAGAACCCTCTTTTGTATTGTATGTACATTTGGTCTCAGTCAGGGGATTACATAATGGAGTTATCAGCCATGGTTGCAGAGTGTAGCCCGCCTCTTCCAATAACTGTTCTTTCAAGGCATCTGGCCCCTCATGGAACAAGTTCTCAAGGATACAGGCATCATGGCACCCTCCCAGGATACCTGGTACAGACGTCTAAGGATGTGGCCCTGATGATCACGGATTAACTGCACGTTGATGGAGTGGAACCCTTTTCTACTCAGCTGTATTATAATATGGCTCTCTCAATACAACGTGTGTACAGTCTCTTGTGCCCTGCACTTGCAAGAAGCCAACTTATTTGCAAAGTGCAGGCTGCAGCACTGACCTTGTCACAGGAACATGAGATGAAGTGGTGTGATCTGGCACCAACTGCACCAGTAACAGCCTTGGTACATTTCTCAGATATGCACTCAAGTTCCCACACAGGGCCCCAACGTGTTCTTTGAAAGGGGCTTCAGATTATGACTCAGATTCTCCCCACAAGCGTCTGCATTATTCGTTGATGTGTCCTGCTTCAACATCACCATTTAAAGCTTATATACATGTTCTCTCTCTTCTCCTGTCTCGTCTTCCTTCTCTTTCCCTTAGCCATGCTAAACCTGTGTTCCTTATTTCCCTTTCCTGACCTTTCTCTTCCTTTTTGAAATCCAACTCCAGTTTTGTCATTGTTCATGCTCCAACAGCTTTGATTATAACTGGTACCACTCAGATTAGCAACCCAGCGGCCACTGGTGTTGCTGAAGATACCTGAGCATAGTCAAGTTCTCAGTGATGCTGCTCCTATTCTGCTGCTGCTTTAACTCAGAACCATGAAACTGTTGCCCAGTGTCTTCATTGCTAAATCTGGCTGCCTAATCCTATCGGGCTCACCTGGCTGTGGAAATTCTGGTCTGGCAGTTGGCATCTGAAAGTCATGCATTCAAGCCCCATGCCATAGTCTGCTGCTTAACTGTTGTATTAAGGTAGAACTCCAGTGCTGCCTTAGTTCAGCTGAGATGTTGAACTGAAATCCATCTTCCCCCTCGGGTAGATGTAAAAGATTCTACCGCACAATCTGACAAAAACCCAAGAGATGTCCCTGTTAATATTTATCCCTGAATGAACATCACTGAAAAAAAAAGCTGATAAGTTATTTATTATTGCTGTTAATTTCCTATTGCATTTTGTAATTGATAGTGAACACAAAAGTGATTCTTCATGGTGAAAGACAAACTAGAATGAGCAGAATGCTCTTTGGAGGGTCGGTGTGGACTTGATGGGCCGAATGGCCTGTTTCCGCACTGTAGGAATTCTATGATTCTGTGATCCAATGAATATTCAGGGTAATAGCCAGGCTCCATCATGGGTTCACACATTGAGCTTCAGGACCACATTGAGTTCCCAAGCCCACAACTGCAGACAGCAGGACCAGTTGAGTAGTCGCCCAGAAGGATGCCTCTAAATAGGCTGAGTGCAACATCTGGCTGGGGATGGTGTGTGGGTTCTCAATGCAGTCATCAAGTGAACCCCTGGAAGAGTTGACTGCTACTGGTGCAGCTTGAGAATCTCTCGGGCATCTCATTGGGAGGTACACTCACTGACCTGCACAGCAGGAGCCCAAATCCAGATGCTGTAAAATTTGCTCCTCATTGGGAGTCTGAACTTCCTTCATCACTTGCTTGTGTCCGTGGCACAGATACCTGATCCTCTCCCCAGTTCCCTCTGGGAAGCCTTCGCATTGATCCGAATCCATCAGTGAATCACTGACGTGGCTTTTCCTAATTTCCTGGCTCCCTTGCCTTTATCCCTGTGTCCACAGGCCAGGCAAGTCCAGCCCAGTGAGTTTCCCAGAAAAGGCCTGGTAACTGCTTGTTGTTGGAATCACTGGATTCTTTATTTTTCAATATTGTTTTTGTGGATTCTACATGTATATCAATATTTATAATGCCTTTGGAAATTGGACATGATGCACATCCACATATTTGCATGTGAAATGGTTTAATAATACATGTATTCTCAAACACTTGAGTCTATTATATGATCAAGCTCATTCATATATATTTTATGCAATATGCTAGTTATTAATTACTGTATTTTTTGTAAAGAATATTTTTAATGAGCTTTCTCAAACACCTACTTGATCGGTTGAAAAGAGATGATTGTTTGCTATTTTTATATTTGCAGCAAGGAATTGGGTACAGTTTCAGAATACAGAATGAGCAAGAAGAGAATATAAAATAAAACAGTAAATGCTAGAAATACTTGACAGTTACGTTTGGCATCATCTGAGGGGGCTAAAATGACAAATCTCTTCAGATACGCTAGTCCTGCTGAGTTTTTCCAGGATTTCTGTTTTGATTTCCAACCAACATCTGCATGGAAAGGAAAATAAAACAGACTAAAAGACGAGGGTGTGTGTGTGTGTGTGTGTGTGTGTGTGTGTGTGTGTGTATATGAGAGGGGGTGTGTGTGAGTGTGTGTGTGTGTGTGTATGTGAGAGGGTGTGTGTGTGTGTGTGTGTGTGTGTGTGTGTGTGT
>JAHRHZ010000095.1:6382096-6406095 GCA_024137785.1 Ginglymostoma cirratum | reverse complement strand
GTGTGTGTGAGTGTGTGTGTGTGTGTGTGTGTGTGTGTGTGTTTGTGTGTGTGTGTGTGTATATGAGAGGGGGTGTGTGTGAGTGTGTGGGTGTGTGTACGCATAAGCATCTCCTGTGAGTGCCACACTGATTTCCTCGCTCTTTTCTGCAACACCTGTTTTGTACATCACCCGACTCTGCCTCTCCTTTGCATTAGCTCAACTGTTGCTGAAACCTTAATCCATGCTTTTGTTCCTCCCAGTTTAACTATTCCAATGTTCTCCTGGTCGGCCGCCATAAACTTATCTCATCCAAACTCTGCTGACCATATCCTAACTTGCATTAAGTCCTGGTCACCAATCTCCTCTGAGATTGCTGGTCTACATTGTCTCCCTATTAGACATAGCTTGATTTAAAAATTCTCAACTTTGTTTTTAAATCCCTCCATGACCCCACCTCTCCCTATCTGTGTAAACTCCTCTACCCCAAGATTTTTACTCTTCAAAATCTGTCTTCTTATCAGGGAGAGTATCTCAACTGTAGGAGAGGGGCTAAGACTGGAATAAAGAAGGCTAAGAGGAAGCATGAGGAAAGGATGGCAGGCTGCACTAAAATAAATCATAAAATATTCTTCAAACATATTAATAGTCAAAGATTAGCGAAGGACAGAGTGGGGCCCATAAGGAACAAACAGAGGTAAAAGTTATGGCAGGGCACTAAGTGAATACTTTGCTTGACAATGGCCCAATTGAAAATGTGGATGTTGAGCAACTGAGCAGTATAGTGATGGGTAAAGAACAGGGGCTAAAAAGGCTGGTAGTGCTTTAGGTAGAGAAGTCACCGTGCTTCCTAGATTGGCGAGGGAGGTAAAGGAGCAAATCACAGAGTGGTTAACAGAAATTTTCCAGGCTCCTCTGAACACAGGATTAGTCCCAGGGAGACTGGAGGATTGCAAATTTAGAACACCATAGTTTAAAAAGGGGACAAAGGATAACACAGGAAACTACAGACCTGTCAGCTTGACATCAAAAGTGGGAAAATTGATGAAGGCCATAGTATGGGATAAGATAAATATACACTGAGAAAAATAAGTTAATACTATAAAGTTAACATGGCTTTGAAAAGGGGCAGGTCATGTCTGACAAATTTGATTAAGTCCTTTGCTGAGGTGACACAGGCAGTGGATAAGGGTAGTTGTATGTTTGGATGTTGTGTATTTGGACTTTCAGAAAGCATTTGATATAGTTCCACGTGGCAGGTTGGTTTGCAAGTTAGAAATGTTTGGGATTGATGGGCTATTGGCAGCATGGATTAGAAGTTGGCTAAAAGATAGGAAACAAAGGGTAGGTACAGATGTGCATTTCTCAGATTGGAGATGAATTCAAAGTTCCCCAGGTATTGGAACCCTCGCTTTTTCTGATTTATATGAACAATTTTGGAGGCAAGTATTGAGGGCAAAATCCCTAAATTTGTAGATGGTACTGAGCTAGGGTAAATGGTGAATAGAGGATCATGCTGAGCGACTTCAAAGGGACATTGATAAATTGGCCAAATGGGCAGACACCTGGCAGATGAATTTCAATGCAGTGAAATGTGAGGTAATGCATTTTGGTAAAAGTAGCAAAGGACAATACTGTGTTATAGAGCTGAGGTTGACCCCTGTCTGAGAAAAACCAAAACACCCAAAGAGGAGCACCTCACCCTATAATATGTTAAAAAGGAGCGTGAAAAGTTGTGTAACCTGCCTTTCAGCAACTTCTAGTGGTTAACTAAAATAAATCCCTGACACACACTTTAAAACCAACAAGTAACAATTTATTTATCTCACTCTAACAGTGAAGAAATAACTAAACAACTAACAAACCAAATGAATCCCTTCTAACTACTAACTATTCCCGAATAAGACAAGATTCTAATTGTATGCTGTTCCTATAAATACAAGTCCCACTTATATGAAATAAAATAAAGAATTTAGTCTCTTGAAATTACAGCCAGGTTACGTGTCTTCTGGAATTTCTGTGCCTTCTCGGTCGAATATGTTGTCAGGAATGCCTTCTGTCGGGAATATTAACTAGTTGTGCCATAGGTACCTTTTGATATCTAGGTGGTGCTTTCTCTAAGACTTAGAGAAGACTGTGAGAGCCAGCGGTTCTGTCTTGAGAGCTGAGAGCTGTTAACTCTGGCAGATGGCAGTTAGTTCTCCTGTCTTTGTCCAACTGCCCTCTCCTTTTATACCCATGATGACACATCACTTTCTTACAATAGGATTGGTCCTATGTTGTCAAAACCATCAGATTTAAATTTAGTTTTTTTTTGGTATCTAAGTGCCTGTTTCAAATTGATTGGCTACATTCAAACCTTATCGTCTTGGTAGAAACTGCTGCTTGGCCTGCTAACTGTATAGCTTTTTGGTACAAAATGTTTTGATTCAGGTGCTCTGTACACCTACAAACCCACAAGCTGTTGCTCAGACATCTTTTTTGAATCTCTAAGCATAGGAAAAGCACATCATCATTTAAAGGGACCATGCACTAATTTCCCCCTTAACATTTTACAACCACCAAATTCTAGCTTCCTGCCTTCCAATCCATAAGCGCTCTATCTAACCTTACAACAACAGGCTCAATGGTACAACTTTGAGGGGAGTACAGGAGCAGAGGGACCTCAGGGTTCAAGTGCATAATTCTCTGAAGGTGGCCAGGGAACTTGTTAAGAAGGCTTATAGGTTCCTTGGGTTTATTAATACAGGCATAGAGTATAAAAGCAAGGAAGTGATGCTATACCTCTGCAAATCATTGGTCAGACCACATTTGGAGTATTGTGTTCACGTTCTGGGCACCTTATTTAAGGAAGGATGTTAAAGCCGTGGAAAGAGCGCAAATGAGATTTACTAGAATGATACCAGGAGTGAGTGATTTTAGATATGGAGATATGGAGATATGGAGATAACTTTCCTTGGAGCAGAGAAGATTAAGAGGTGACCTTTATGAACAATTTTGGCAGATTAAAGAAGGATTTTCTATTTCTAGTAGTTGGCATGTCAGTAACTATGGGTCATAGCTGTCAGCATGAGAGGTAGGAGTGAGACGAGGAAGAACTTTTTCAGAGAGTTGTTAGGATTTGGTATGCGCTGCCTGGGAAAGTGGTGGAGGTGGGATTTCAAAAGAGCTACCCAGCTCGTCCCATTCTCCAGCTCTATCTCTTTAACCCTCTATTTATGAAAATGGTAAATTTAAAGGGTTAAAGAGATAGGGCTGGAGAATGGGACGAGCTGGGTAGTTCTTTTGGGGGGCCTGTACAGACATGATGGGCCGAATATCTTCCTCCTGTACTGTAAAATTCTATGATTCTTGTGAATCCCAATTTTAATCACTATATCAGCAACAGCCAGAATTTCACTGTTGTCTAGGCCTGAGCTCTGTAATTCCCTCCTTAAAGCTCTCTGTTTCTCAGAATCACAGAATTATTATAGCACTGGAGAAGGCTGTTTGGCTCATCGAGTCTGCACGGAATCTCCAAATGAGCACCTTAACTTAGTGCAATTCTTCTGCCTTTTCCCAATACCCTTGCATGTTGTTTCTTTCTAAATGATCATCTAATGCCCTCGTGAATGCCTCAGTTGAAGCTGCCTCCAGCAGATTTCCAGGCAATGCATTCCAACTTGCTTTGTGAAAGTGCTTTATCTCACATCGCATATACTTTATTTGCAATTTATTTGCAATTCACTTTAAATCCACACCCTCTCATTCTTGATACTTCTGTGAACAGGAACAGTTTATCCCTGTCTGCTCTGTCCAGACTTTTCCTGTTTTTAAAAACTTGTCCATGGGGTGGGGACATAGGCTAACCAGGCCAGCATTCCCAGAGGGCAGTTAAGGGTCAACCACGTTGTTGAGAGTCTGGAGTCACATAGGACCGATAGGAATTTTGAAAACATTTATAAAGCTTCCTCTCAGTCTTCTCCTCTTCAAGGAAAACAGTCCTAGTGTCTCCAATCTGTCTTAATAACTAATGTTTCTCATTTCTGGAACCATTCTCAGAAACCTTTTTTGCACGCTCTGCAATGCATTCACATCCTTCATATAGTGTGACACCCAGAATAGTACACAATATTGCAGCTGAGGTCTAACCAGTGTCTTATATAGGTTCAGGAAAATGCTCCTGCTTCTGTACCCTAAGCACCTATTAATAAATCCTAAGATACTGTATGCTTTATCAGCTGCTCTATAAACCTTTAAAGACTTATGCGCATAAGCACGCAGGATTTGCCTACTCCTGCACAGCCTTCATATCATACTGTTGATCCATTTTTTTTTTTCTCTGTGAAAATGTATCACCTTACATTTTCCCACATTGAACTTCACCTGCTGCCTATCTGCCCACTCCAGCAACTTGTCTGTGTCCTTTTGATGTTCTACACTGTCCTTCTCACTGTTTATAATTCTTTCAAGTTTTGTATTGCCTGCAGACTTTGAAATTGTCCCCTGCGTTCCAATATCTAGATCATTAACATAAATCTAAATGTATAATTAATTATCCAAGTATACAATATAATTAAAAATATATGCTTCTCTTTCCTCCTTTGAATGTACCTCTTTGACCACATTCATATCTTCTTGTGTGGCTGTGTCACCTTCTGTTTGATAATTATTCCCTTGAAGTGCCATGGGATATTTTATGATAGAGATAGTATACTGACTTTATCTTAGTTTCCTGTTCAGAGTAAATTTACCTCTTGATTCATCTACCTTGCCCTCTGTTACCATTGGGTCCTCCCAGCTCTGTAGCTGTCTCAATTTATCTGCTGCTGTTCTGCACTGCCTCAACTTTCTTAGCGTTGTTAAGATCAAGTCTGTCATTGATTTACTCTGTCCCTCAGTCTTTGCTGACATTAACAGCTGCAGTTCAACTTCTCCGCTCCTTCTGTCACCCCACAACCATAATTGCCCCTGCCAAGATTCTCGTCAACTAACTACCTTAAGGGTTGTGAACCTCAGCCATTACTAGCTAACAGCTCTTTCAACATATTTTCAATACTAATGGTGAACTGATAGAAGCACTGAAAAATCATTCTATAAACTTAAAAAGAAATTCTAGCTGCACATCACTTGAGATTGGAAGCGAAGACCCCAGCTTCAAATTGTCGTTTTGGTTCCACTTGTGGACGTGGGGAAACTTGATATAAAGATGTTTATTTGATCAATACTGGATTGGACAAACCTGTATCAGTCAAAATGTATATTCAGACTCTTCTCCCATGATTTTCTCCCACTTCCAAGGAAGTCACAAGCACCAAACATTCAACAGTCAAATCTTTTACCTAGAGTCTTTCACTCTAAGACCTCTTTGTTCTAGCAAAGCTCAATACCTTTTCTCCACTGCAAAGCATCATAATCACTTACTCAGCCTTCCCTGCTGATCTGTGCATAAAGAGGCAGTGCTTCAGTTGAGCAGACCCTTGGTTAGGATTTCTCAATCTTTTCTGCCTCCCAGAAACTTATCAATTTTTCATAAGCCTGTTTTGCTTTCCATATAAATAAGCTGACCCCTTGAAAGTAACCACAATTAACATTTATATAGTGCCTTTAATTTGGAAAGGCCTGCCTTCAGGCATCATGGTGATGGAATGGGAAAATGGAATGTAGTTTGAATATTAGGCTAGGTAACAATTCTTTGCATTGCAGGAAGGGGTATGAGTGGCAAGGCCATAAATGAGGAGAGAGAGGAAGTGGGATGGAGGGTTTAGAGTGGGAATTCCAGAGCCTGGAACCTAAACAGCAGGAAGTACAACACTTAAATCAATGCTAAAAGGAGACAAGAAGCTGAAGCTTTACATCTCGCACTCATCAGAACTTGGATGCAAGAAACTGATTTTAAAAAATGGACACCATTTTATACAGAACGAGAAGGGGATGCTGATTGGGGGTTGGCCCATCATTGGCTGGAGATGCAGTGGATACAGTTAACTGTCAATCTTAATTCTCAAACCAGACAGGTAGGTTCTGATTGGTCAGGATATTGCCATGGGGAGGCAGCAGATTTTGGCTGTCTCCATGCCCCCACTTTGGAAGAGGTGCAATGTTTCTACCAATTCCTTCTCTCCAAATCAAGCATGGTCCTGCGTATTTATGTGTGGCTTTTAGCACATGCAAGTTCATCAGACTGTGGGCCTGGCTGATGATTCTTAAATTGGTTTCTGGTGTAACTCTTAGCAACTCTGGATTATAGCATAAATGATTTCAATGGAGGGATCACATCTGATGGTGGATGTACTTATGAGGCCTGTAAGCATAGGGTGGTTGAATATGAGTGGCCCTTAGCCCCCTGCAGATGGTCATTGGGACCATTTCAGCCCATGCTTGCCAGCCTCCAAAAAGTAGATACTTATTTGTATCACCCTCTCTACTGCCTTACCAGATCTTAAGGCATCTTATTTGTGAAGCTGATAACAAATGGGGAAGGGGTGTAGAACCTTTACCCATTAAGGGGCCTAACTTCAGGGTGCTTCATTTGATACTGAGTTAATGAACCCTGACCAGCCTGAGTGGTCCCAGCAGCATTGTGAGTTGTTGCTTGTCAAATGGATAAATTCCCTGTGTCTGTAATATATGAAGTGGAGGTGCCAGTGTTGGACTGGGATGGACAAAGTCAGAAATCACACAATACCATGTTATAGTCCAACAGGTTTATTTGAAATCACAAGCTTTTGGAGTCTCGCTCCTTCTTCAGGTGTCAGTGAGAGAGGTGGCATCAGACACAGAATTCATAAGCAAAAGATCAAAGGGTCATAGAACTGATGTGAATGTGTTGAACAAACATAAGATGGCTGTTAAATCTTTAATCAATTAGAATGGATTAATATGCAAATTACCGAATTTCTTGCAGGGTCACTGTCCTGAGATAACCAAAGGTTTTATCAGTTCCCTCTGTATACCAGAGGTGACATCCAGATCAGACAATGCATTTTAGGTGTGAGTCCTTGTTTAGAATCTGGCTGCGTATCAATTTGGAGTCAGACTGGTTTTATTTCCAAAACAGGAATTTATAAAATGCCACATTGACTGTCCCCAAATTGTGTGTTTTTTGAACAATATAGAATGTATTTGCAACGGATGAAGGGACACCACGCAACAATCACCAGACAGGGATGTTCCCTCTTAGTGGGGAAATACTTCAGTGGTCAAGGACATTTGGTCTTGGATTTTCGGATAAAAGTTCTCCAAGGCGGACTTCCGAAACACAACAAAGCAGAGTTGCCTAGCACAGGCTGATAGCCAAGATCAGTACCCATGAGCATGGCCTCAAACGGGATCTTGGGTCCATGTTGCACTACAGGTGATCCCACCGCACTATACACTCTCACACACACACACACACACATACACACACTGTCTCACACATACACACTCTCACACACATACAGACACACACAGACACTCTCTCATACACATGCTCTCTCTCTCTTTTTATCTCTCTCTCACTCACACACACACACACACACACACACACACACACACACACACACACACACACACACACACACACACACACACACACACACACACACGCACACCTGAGTTCTGATGAAGGGTTCTGACCCCAAAACATCGACTTTCCTGCTCTTCGGATGCTGCCTGGCCTGCAGTGTTCCTCCAGCTCCACACTGTGTTGACTGACTCCAGCATCTGCAGTTCTTGCTCACTTTCTCTGTCTGTCTGTCTGTCCCTCACTCTCACACACACATGCACACACACACTCACAGTCACGCTCTTTCTTCTACTATCTCACGCTCACTCTCTCACTCACTCTTTTACGTACACACACACACTCTCACACACATGCACACACATACACACACATACACACACGCACACACACACACACACACTCTCACACACACACACTAGACACGCACACACATGCGCACGCGCGCACACACACACACACACACACACACACACACACACAGATGAATTTGCATTTGCAGATACATTCCATTTCATTCAAAACAAAGCACACAATTTGTAGGCAGTCAATGTGGCATTTTATAAATTCCAGTTTTGGAAATAAAACCGGTCTGACTCCAAGTTCATACACAGCCAGATTCTAAACAAGACCTCACACCTGAAATACATTGTCTGGCCTGAGATGTATCCCTAATATACTGATGGAATTGATAAAACCTTTACTTTTTAAAACCTCAGGGCAGTGACTTGAAAGAAATTCGGGAATTTGTATATCAATCCTTTCTAACTGATTAAAGACTTAACAGCCATTTTAGGTTTGTTCAATATATTTGCATTAGTTCTATGACCCTTTGATCTTTTGCTTTTAAATTCTGTGTTTGATGCCACCTCTCTCACTGACACCTGAAGAAGGAGCGAGACTGCGAAAGCTTGTGTCTTCAAGTAAACCTGTTGGCCTATAGCCAGGTGTCATGTGATTTTTGACTCTGCAATGTACGACAACAGTGATAAATCTGCCTGATATGAACTATTATCCTCGGATGCATCCAATGGAAAACAGAATTATTTTGGTGGAGATTCATGGAAAATGTGCAGCAGAGCCAAATAAAGACGCACAGGCTGCATTTGTTATTTTTGGGGGAGGAATAACAGTGTAACATTCATTCAGTTTAACAGTAAGACAGAATCTCAGGGTAGTGAATCACCATCAAACAAGCAGATAGCCACAAAACGAGTATGACACACTCAAATAAACAGCTCCTGAAAACCTAAGCAGCTGTCAAACCTACTGATAATTTATTTGGACATATTAACCATCTGGGACTTCTCCCAAAGCGTAACCAATATAGTTCAACAAGATTTCTCTTTTCATGTATTTGGATTCACGCCACATTCTTTACTAGCCTCCGACTTTGGATCAAACAAGTTGCAATGCGGGAATGAAATCAACACAGTCGCAAAGCTTACGTTAGAACCATTATCTAAATTTTTCATGTTAGTGCCCTATATGAGCGGTGTGACAAAGGTTGGGTGGTGGATAGCTGACATGCCAGATTCCCATTTTCCGGCTGCTTTCCGAGAACGGGCTTGCCATTCAGGTATTGGCTTTCCACACGTAATGACCCACAAAACATCAGGAAAGTGCATGGTAAATAGAAAAGAAACTCAGCTGCAAATCAGTTCCTGAAGAAAGTCTTTACACAAGGCCAGTGCTTCAAGGCACTTTTCTTAACATTACGTACCTTCCATTATGTTGTAACTCAAGATCCATTCAACAATATGTTCATGTGGTAGTTGCGCACTTGTCAGCCTAAGGAACAGATGCTTCAGAAATACTAGCGAGATGGGGTGGGGTGGGGGCAGGTTATCCCTGGGCCGAGAAGAATTATGTTGACACTGAGCCCAAACAATCACAAGGAAAACTCACCATTTCTATTTCTGATCATCCTAATAACAGACCACACTGGAATGTAGCCCCCACCCCTCATTAAAGTCTGTAATGTACATAGGACATCAAGCATAATTTTGGAAGGCAGCTGCGTAGCACACACTCTGTACAGCGTTGACAGAAATACCGTCTTTCAGATGTGAAGTTAAATAGAGATGTCTTCCCTCTCAGAAGGGTGTAAAAGATCAGCTGGCACAGAACAAGGGAGTTTGCCCTGGTGCTCTGTTCAACATTTATCCTTGAAATGGCATCATTAAAAATAGCTCTCATTATCTCAGCTGTTTGTGGGAGCTTGCTGTTTTTCCTATGTTACAACAGTACCTCGTTCCTATAAAGCTCTTTAGGACATAGAGTCATAGAAATGTACGGTGCGGAAACAGACCCTTCAGTCCAATTCATCCATGCCAACCTGATATCCTAAATTAACCTTGTGGACGTGAGAGGTTGCTATATAAATGCAAGCCTTTCTTTTCTCCCGGAAATGTTATGTAGCTGTTATGTTCAGTATGTAGCTAAGAATTGAGTATCGTTTGTGTCAGAGGATCTATAAAGATAGACTTTGTTAACAAAATGTAACATGATGAATTATAAAAAAATGACTACGAGCTCTTTCATAGTTGAAACAGGATAGTCTATTGAAATGCAAATGGTGAAGTTTGCTATGAAACTGTAGTGAAATTTTAATATGTTTTAATATACGTCCGAAATATGAAGTTAGTATTTTTTGATTCTTTTGATAGGTAGGCATTGTAATGATACAAGTAACCATGGTAACCTACTGTAGGACAGTGTATACTGGAGGAAATAATGAGGAATTGTGGGGAAGGTATGGTGATTATCATGGGAGATTTTAACTTACAGATTGTCCAAATCAAGTTGGCAAGGGCAGCCAGGATGATGAGTTAATGGAGTGTTTTTAAGACAGGTTCAGAGCAGTAGGATATTGAGGCAACCAGAGATCACTCTATATTGGATCTGATAATGTGCACTGACAAAGGATTAAGTAATGACCTCATAGCGAAGGTACCCCTATCTAGCAGTGAACATAATATGATTGAATATCATCTCCATTTTGAGGAAGAGGAGTACAGATCTAAGATTAGTATATTGAAACATAATTAAGGGCAATTATGAGTGCATGAAGACGGAGATAGCTAAAATGAACTGGGACATTTTGTTACAAGATAAGCCAGTAGGGATGTAGTGGCAGATGTTTGAGATGCTTTAGAATACCTCTTAAAAAGTACATTTAAGTGAGAAAGAAAGACTCCACGAGAAGGACACAGCATCTGTGCCTGACGTAAAATATTAAAAAGGGTATTAAGTTGAAAGAAAAGATGTGTAATTCTGCAAAGATGAGTAGCAAGTCAAAAGATTGGACAGAACATAAAGAACAGAAAAGTTTGTCAAAAAGGTTAATAAGGAGGGAGAAATCAGAATTTGAGAGAAAGCTAGCTAGAAATGAAAAGCAAATAGTAAGAGTTGTGCCAGGTATTTAAAAAGGGAATGAGTAAGTTTGTGAAGTGTTAGTCCTCTAATGAGAATCTGGAGAATTAATAATGAAAAATAAGGAAGTGGCAGGGAAATTGAACAGATGTTTTGCGTCTATTTTCGTTGTAGAGGAATAAATAGCACCTCAGAAATATGAATCAAGTTTCTACTGTAAGAGCGAATACATAGATTTTACTTTTCCAAAATTTCTTTGATTCTGGAAAGATCTCATCAGACTGTAAAAGAGTGAATGTAACTCCTCTGTTCAGGAAAGTCGGGTGGGAGCGACAGAAAGCAGGGAGTACAAGTCAGTTGGTTAACATCCTTCATAAGGAAAATGCTGGAATCTTTTATTGAGGAGGATATAACGGAGCACTTAGAAACTCTTAATGCAACCAGGACAGAATCAACATGCTTTGTTGAAAGGGAAATTGTATTCAACCAACTTAATGGAGGCCTTTTTTGAGGGAGTAACAAGCAATATTTATAAAGAGGAACCTATAGTACCTTTAGAGTCGCAGAGTCCTACAGTACAAAGGCAGGCCCCTCAGCCCAAACTGGTCCATGCCGACCAAAACGTCCATCCACGCTAAACCCACTTCCCTGCACTTGGCCCATATCCTTCTAAACCTTTCCTATCTACGTATTCATCCAAATGCCTTTTAAATGTTGTTAATGTACCAGCCTCAACCATTTCCGCTGGCGTACCATATGCATACCACCCTCTGTGTAAAAAAGTTGCCCCTCAGGTTCCCATGTATTCTTTCCCCTCTTACCTTAAACTGATGCTTTCTAGTCCTCGATTCCCCAACCCTGGGAAAAAGGCTGAGTGCATTCACCCTACCCATGCCTCTCATGATCTTATACACCTCTATAAGATCCCCTCTTAGTCTCCAACGCTGTAAAGAAAAAGGCCTAGCTTGTCCAACCTCTCCTTATAACTCAGTCCCTTGAGTCCTGGCAACATCCTTGTAAATTTCTTCTGCATTCTTTCTTGTTTAATGACATCCTTCCCATAACAAGGTGAACAAAACTGAACACAATACTCCAAGTGTGGCCTCAACAATGTCCCGTACAACTGAAACATAACTTCCTAACTTCTGTACTCAATGCCCTGACTGAACAAGGCCAGTGTGCCAAAAGTCTTCTTCACTGCCCTGTCTACCTGTGACTCACTTTCAGAGAACCTCGTACCTGAACTCCAAAGTCCCTCTGTTCCACTGAACTCCTTAAGGCCCTATCATTTACCACCTTGCTTTGACTTTCCAAAATGCAACATCTCACACTTATCTATGTTAAACTCCATTTGCCATTTCTCAGCCCACTTCCCCAGCTGATCGAGATCCTGTTGCAATTTCTGATAACCTTCCTCACTGTCCACAATGAAGGTGTCACCGCAAGCTTACAAATCATGCCTTGTACATTCTCATCCAAATCATTGATATAGATAACAAACAGCAATGGGCCCAGCACTAACTCCTGAGGCACACCACTAGTCACAGGCCTCCAGTCCAACACGCATCATTCCACTATTGCACTCTGCTTCCTACCATCAAGCCAATTGTGATTCCAATTTGCCAGGTCTCCCTGGATTCCATGCGATCTCCTTCCAGAGCAGCCTACCGTGTGGAACCTTATCAAAGGCCTTACTGAAATCCATATCGACTACGTCTTTTGCCCTGCTCTCATCAACCTTCCTGGTCACTTCATCAAAGAACTCGAACAAATTTGTGAGGCATGATGTCTCATGCACGAAGCCATGCTGACTACTTATAATCAGACCCTGTCTTTCCAAATGCATGAATATCTTATGCCTCAGGATCTTCTCAAGTAACTTACCTTCCACAGATGTTAAGCTTACTGGTCTATAATTCCCAGGTTTTTCTTTGCAGCCCTTCTTGAATAAGGACGCAACATTTGCTACCCTCCAGTCATCTGGGACCTCACCCGTGGCTAATAATGATGCAAATATATCAGCCAGGGCCCCCGCAGTTTCTTCTCTAGCCTCTTGCAGGGTTCTTGGATACATCTGGTCAGGACCAGGAGATTTATACACCTTCATACATTCTAATACTTCTAACACCTTCTCTACTGTGATATGGACTGACCCCAAGATATTGCCACTAACTTCCCAAAGTTCCCAAGTTTTCATGTCTTTCTCCATGGTAAACACAGAGGAGAACTATTTTTGAGGACCTCACCCATCTCCCATGGCTCCACACATACACGTCCACTTTGGTCCTTGAGGGGTCCTATTCTTTCTCTAGTTATTCTTTTTCCTTTAATTTACTGAAAGAATCTCTCTGGATTCACCCTAATCTTTTCAGCTGAAGCTATCTCGAGTCCTCTCTTTGCCCTTCTGATTTCCTTCTTCAGTAAACTCCTGTACCCCCTATATACCTCCAGGGATTCCTTTGATCCCAGCTGCCTGTACCTGAGCCATGCCTCCTTTCTTCTGGTCAGAGCTTCAATATATCTTGTCATCCAGGGTTCCTTACTCCTGACAACCTTGCCCTTCACCCTCACAGGAACATATAAACCTTGAACTCTCGCTATCACACTTTTAAAGGCCTCCCACTTGCCAGAGGTCCCTTTGCCTGCAAAACAAAACTACTCCAATGAACCCCTGCAAGTTCCTGTGTAATTCCATCAAAATTCACCTTGCCCTTCTCCACGACTATTTTAAAATTAATAGAATTGTGGTCTCTAGTCCCAAAGTGCTCCCCCACTGTCACCTCAGTCACCTGTCCTGCCCTATTTCCCAAGAGCAGGTTGGGTTTTGCCCCTTCCTGAGTAGGACCCTCTGTATACTGCTTGAGGAAACTTTCCTGAACACATTTAACAAATTCCACCCCATCTAAGCCCTGAGCACCATGGCAGCCCCAGTCTATGTTAGGATAATGGTGTAGGGGGTAACATAAAAGCCTGCACAGTGGATTGGTTAGACCGCTGAGTTTAAGCGAAGCACATTTTATTCTAATGCCACAGTTAAAATATAAACAAAAAAAGAATTGGAATAACTAACTCTATCAACATATTTAGCACAATAGCACAGTGCCTTACACTTGCTTTTAAGTAAAAGTTACGGTCTAAGCTATCATCTTGATGTGCTTTGAGGGGGTTTGGTCTGGTCCATAAGTAAGTAATTTTGGGTTGGCAGCTGTAAATTGTGCAGCACCATAGAGTTTAGTGCTGGGGCCTCAAATATTTACTTGGACGCAACATAATCCAATGTACGGTTGCCAAATTTGCTGATGACACAAAGGTGGTTCGGAACATTAGGTTGTGAAAGAGGATATAGGGAGTCTGCAAAGGAATATAGTCAAGTGAGTGGGCAAAAGATTTGGCAGATGGAATATAATGTAGGGAAATGTGATCTTGTCCACTTTTGCATGACGAATGTGAAAGCAGCATATTATTTAAATGGAGAACGATTGCAGAACTCTGTGGTACAGACGGATCGGTGTGTCTGGTACACAAATGCAGATACAGCAAGTGATTAGGAAGGCAAATGGAACGTTGTTGTTTGTTGTAAGGGGAATAGAATATAAAAGTAAAGGATATTTTGGTGCAGATGTAATGGCTTTGTTGACACTAATCTGGAGCACTGGTGAATTATTTGCGTTTCCTTATTTAGGAAAGAATATAAATGTGTTAGCAGTTCAGAAAAGATTCACTCTACTGATATTTGGTATGGCAGGGAAGTTACCTCATGAGGAAAGGTTGTACAGGCTCTGTATCCATTAGAATGAGAAGTGATCTCATTGAGACATATAAGATTCTGGATGGGTTTGACAAGCTGGATTCTGAAAAGGTGTTGGGATCCCCTTGTGGGAGGAACTAGAACTAGGGACACAGTTCAAAAATAGGGGTCTTCCATTGATGATGAAAATGAGAAATTGTTGCTTTCAGAGGGTCGTGAGACTTTAGAACTCTTTCCCACAGAATTTTAGAGGCAGAGTCATTGGATATTTTTAAGGTGGAAATAGGTTTTTGACTAACAAGGGAATCAAAGATTATTGGAGGCTGTCAGGATTGTGAAGCCACAGTCAGAACTACCATCATCTTATTGAATGTCGGAACAGCCTCATGTGACTGAATGGCCTTCTCCTGCCCCTAATTTGTATATTTGTATGAAAAGCCAGTGTAGGACCCATAACCATTGGGGAGTGAGTGCTCCAAAGGGCAACACAAACATGTGGGATTTAGCTGTAGATCTGCCTAAGGATACTCTGTTCATTTCTCTATGCTTTCTCGGGCTTTCTCACAAGAAACTGCCATTTTCATTTCTAGTAAGCAATGTGACCAGGAAAACAAATTCATGAGCTGGTTTAAAATTTCCTTCCTGGTGTGCTTTCCAAACCTAAATCCTCTTCCTCAAATATCCTCCACTTCTCAGCATCCAGTCTTCCTTGAAGTTCCAGCTTTTCTGCTATTACCAATAAAAATTTGATAGTTCCACTGTTGGCCATGTTTGATAGATCTGAGCGTGGGATCCTTACCTGTTCCATGGTCTGAGGGAGTTGGGGGGAACTAACAAAAACACATGGGAATTTGAGGGAGAAAAGCAAGCAGCCAGTGCTCATAATCACTGCCCATGCAAACCTCTCAGAACAAGCTTCCCATCATCCTGCCAACTGTCTGATTCTGGTCTATGCTACTCATAGTCACTATTTTAGGAGCCCAGTTCTGATGCTCACATCAACTCCAGCATTAAGTTAAAAAAAAATTGCCATTTTAAGAATGGCTGGTGTCTAAACTATGATTTTTTTTTCACATAATGTGTACATTTTTTGCACCTCACTTTAAATCTGTGCCGTGTTCTTGATCCTTTTACGAGTCAAACAGCTTCTACCTATCTACTCTGTCCAGTTGCCTCAGGATTTTGATGACCTCTAGCAGATCTCCTCTAGCTTCCTTTTCTCTATGAAGGACAGTCCCAACTTCTTCAATCCACCCATATAACTCATGCCTGGAACTCACTCAAACACGTTCACATCTTTCCTATAGAGTGGCACCCAGATTGTATACAGTACTGCAGCTGTGGTCTAACTAGTGTCTTATGCAGATTGATTATCACATCCTTGCTCTTGTACACGATGCCCCTGAGATTAAAGCTGAGAACACTGTGTGTTTCATTTTTAGCTCTCTTCAACTGTCCTGCTACCTTCAATGATCTGTACACATATATATCCAGGTCCATCTGCTCCTGCACCTCCTTTAGAATTATACCTCTTATCTTATGTTGGCTATTCACATTTTTTTGGGCGAAGTATATCACTTCACACTCCTTCATATTCTGCGACCTATTCCCCCTCTCCACCAATTGTCAATGTAATTTTAATTGACCACACTGTTCCTCCTCACCACTTACAACAATTCCAAGTTTTGTATTATCTGAAAACTTAGAAATTGTTTCCTGCATACCAAGATCTAGATCACTGAAAAAAATTTAGTGAAAAGAAAGCGCCCCAATGCTGACTCCTGGTGACCTCCAATACAAGACTTCCTCCAGCCCCAAAATACATATTTTACATTACTCTTGGTTTCCTATCACTCAGACATTTTTGTATTCATGTTGCTACAGTCCCTTTTATTTCATGAGCTATAGCTCTGTTGTATAGCATTGTATCAAATGCCTTCTGGAAGTCCATGTATACCACATCAATAGCATTATCCTCATCGAGCCTCTGTGTTACTTCCTCAAAAACTCCAGCAAATTAGTTAAACATGAATTCCCTTTAGAAATCCATCTGACTCTTCCTAATAATTCTCCTTTTTCCATGCGACTACTAAACCTATCCTGAATAATGGTTTCTAGCTAGTTAAATTAACCAGTTAAATTATACCAATTGGTCCGTAACTGCTGAGCTTATCTTTACAACTGTTTTCAAACAAGGATGTAACATTTGCAATTCTCCAGTCTCCTGGTGTCTCCACTGAGTTGGGGGAAGACTGAAAGATTATGGCCATTTCTGCTCTCACTTCCTTCAATCTTCTTGGATGCATCTCACTCAGTCCTGGTGTTTTGTCAACTTTAAGTACCTAAATCTATCCAAAACTTCTTCCTTATTGATTGGGAACTCATCTGGCGACTGAGTTCCCTTTTCTGACGCCGTGGCCTGGGCACTTGCCCTTCTTTATAAAGACAAATGCAAATTATTCATCTAATACCTCAACAACTACCCCCTGCATTCAAGAGTAAATTCTCTTTTTGGTCCTTAATTGGCCCTACTTCTCTTTTTATCACTTTTTTGCTACTTATATGCCTGCAGGAGACATTTTGATTTCTCTTTATATTGGCTTCCAGACATGCCTCTTTATTCATTTTCTTCTTCTCTGATATGCTTTGTCACCTCCTTTCTGAACCTTTTCCTCTTTGTGCTTTTTCTTCTTTAACTTAGTTTCTGTTTCCTTTGTCATCTACTGAGCTCTGAATATACCTTGACTGTACCCAAACCGTCTCCTATTTGAAGGTAGCCCATTGTTCAGTTACAGGTCTGTTCCCCAAAGTATTTGGCTCAGGTCCCATCTTGCCACATTGAAATTGGCTCTCTGCCAATTTCTTACTCCGGATTGAACATTGCCTTTCTTCACCATCATCTGGAGTCGTCCAATACAATAACCAACCTGTATCCTAAATATTTCCCCACTGACTCTTGATCCACTTGGCCCACTTCATTGGTAAGGACCAGGTCCAACAATGCATCCTTTCTTGTTGGTCTGGATACATGCTGCTGCATATGTATAGCATATGTAAGCTCTCCTGCATATGTATAGGAACACTTTTCCCTCATTATCCCTTACACTACAAGTACCGCAGTCAATATTTGGGTAGCATAACAACATAACATAAGAATCAGGAGCAGGAATAGGCCATCTGGCCCTTCGAGCCCACTCCCCCATTCAATAAGATCATTGATGGTATTTTTGTGGCCTCAGCTCCACTTATCCACCCTCTCACCATAACCCTTAATTCCTTTACTATTCAAAGAGTTATCTATGTTAGCTTTAAAAACATACAATGAGGAAGCCTCAACTGCTTCACTGGGCAGGGAATTCCACAGATTCACAACCCTTTGGGTGAAGAAGTTCCTCCTCAATTCAGTCCTCAATCTGCTCCCTCTAAGATGGAGGCTATGCCCTCTTGCTCTAATTTCACCTGCCAGTGGAAACATCCTTCCTGCTTTTATCTTATCTATTCCCTAATAATTTTATATGTTTCTATAAGATCCCACTCATTCTTCTAAATTCCAATGAATATAGTCCCAGTCTCCTCAGACTCTCTTCATAAGCCAACTCTCTCAACTCCAGAATCAACCTAGTGAATCTCCTCTGCACTCCCTCCTGTGCCAATACATCCTTTCTCAAGTAAGGAGACCAAAACTGCACTCACCAGCTGCAACATAACCTTCCTGCTTTTAAACTTAATCTCTCTAGCAATGAAAGACAAAATTCCATTTGCCTTCTTAATTATCTGTTGTATGAACCACCTTCTGTGATTCATGCACAAGGACACCCAGGTCCCTCTGCATAGCAGCATGCTGCAATATTTTACCGTTCAAATAATAGTCCCTTTTTACTGTTATTCCTACAAAGTGGATGACTTCATATTTGTCAACATTGTACTCCATCTGCCAGACCTTCGCCCATTCACTTAAACCATCTGCAAACTTTCAGAGTCCTCTGCATATTTTGCTCTACCACTCATCTTAGTTTCATTCGCAAACTTTGACACACTACACTTGGTCCCCAACTCCAAATCATCGATGTAAATTGTAAACAATTGCAGTCCCAACACTGATCACTGAGGCACATTACTAGTCACTGTTCACCAACCAGAAAGGCACTCATTTATCCCCAGTCTTTGCTTCCTGTTAGTTAACCAATCCTCATCCACGCTAGTACAGAGTTAATGCAATGCTGTGCACCTTTATCTTATGCAGCAGCCTTGTTGAATGCCTTTTGGAAATCCAGATACACTACATCTACTGGGTCCCCGTTGCCCACCACACTCGTAATGTCTTCATAGAATTCCAGCAAATTAGTCAAGTATAACCTGCCTTTCATGAATCCATGCTGCGTCTACTCAATGGGACAATTTCTATCTAAATGTCTTCCTGTTTCTTCCTTTATAATAATTCGAGCATTTTCCCCACTACAGAAGTTAAGCTGACTGGCCTATAATTCCCCATCTTTTGTCTACCTCCTTTTTTGAACAATGGCGTCACATTTGCTGTTTTCTAATCTGCTGGAACTGCCCCAGTGCCCAGCGAATTTTGGAAAATTATGAGCGCATTTGCTATTTCTCCTGCTATCTCTTTTAGTACCCTGGGATGCATTCCATCAGGGCCAGGAGACTTACCTACCTTTATCTCCATTAGCTTGCCGAACACTACCTCTTTCATGATAATGATAGTGTCTATGTCCTCACTTACCTTAGTCTCTTTGTCATCAATTACTGGCAAGTTATTTGTGTCCTCCGTTGTGAAGACTGACACAAAATACCTGTTCAATGCCTCAGCTATTTCAACATTTCCTGTTATTAAATCCCCCTTCTCAACCTCTAAAGAACCAGTGTTTACCTTAGCCACTCTTTTCCGTGTTATTTATTTGTAGAAACTGTTGCTATCTGTCTTTTACTCCCAAATCTATCTTACTTTTCGTTATAGCATTTTTGTGGCTTTCTGTTGACCTTTAAAGTTTTCCCAGTCTTCTAGTTTCTCACTAGTCTTTGCCGCTTTGTGTGCCTTATTTTCTAATTTGATAGCCTCCCTTATTTCCTTAGACATCCCTGGCTGATTACCCCTTTTCCTACAGTCCTTCCTTTTCATTTGTGTATACTTTTGCTGGGCACTTTGAAAAATTGCTTTGAAAGTCCTCCACTGTTCCTCAACTACCTGTCTTGGATCACAGCCTGTATCCAAGTGGTTATTTTCAGATTTGCATAAATATAATTAAAAGAAGGCTCAACAATAGCAATTTGCTTAAATCTGAATATTTATTAAGTAATAATAATTGATTATAGTGATAATAATAAATGATTATAGTGATAATAATAATTGATTATAGTGATAATAATAAATGATTATAGTGGTAGTAATAACTGGAAGAGAAAAGAGAAAAAGCAACAAGTCTCACGCCCTACTGGCCATCGGGGGCGCCTCGATTAATGGCTGGTCTAGAGGCTTAGATTTGTTCCTGCCACCATTCACGGTTCTGAGCCAAGGCAAAGTCCCGCACCTTGGAACAAAACTCTGTCTCTTATACATTATAGCAAACAGCCAGCACAGAGAAAGCAGATACAGAAAAATAAAACTGTTGGCCAGTATAGAAAACACCGGTTGGGAAAACAAGTGCAGATGTTGCCTTCGGCCTATAAAGGAATAGTCACAGGACTCATACCAAGTCATGCAACTTGTTGAGTATCATCAATAATTTTAGTCCTTCAGCCCATCCTGTACAATCTATTATCTCATGCAGCAGTCCAATATCATCATTAACTTTTACCCCTTCAGCCCATCCTATGCACTGTCCCACCATAAAATGTTTGCATCCAGTCTACTTTTGCCAACTCCTCCCTCATCCTATTGTAGATTCCTTTGTTTAAGCACAGGACCCTGGTATTGGATTTTACCTTCTCACTTTCCATCTGTATCCTAAATTCAACCATCCTGTGATCGCTCCTTCCAAGAGGATCCCTAACTATGAGATCATTAATTATTCCTGTCTCTTTACACAGGACCAGATCTAGGATAGCTTGCTCCCTTGTTGGTTCCATTACACACTGTTCAAGAAAGCTGTCATGCAAACATTCGATGAACTCCTCCTCAAGGCTGCCTTGACTGACCTGGTTTGACCAATCGACATGTAGATTAAAATCCCCCACGATAATTGCCCATTCCAATGGGATGTCATTATTTGGTGTCCTATAGACTATGCCTATCAGTGACATTTTCTCCTTAGAATTTCTAATTTCCACCCAAATGGATTCAGAGTTATTTTCCGCAGAAACTGCATCATCTCTCACTACCGCCTTGATGTTACCCTTAATTATCAGAGCTATGTCCCGTGTCTGTCCTTCCGAATAGTCTGATGCCCTTGGATATTCAATTCCCAGTCATGACCATCTTGCAGCCATGTCTCCATAAGGGTCACTAAATCATACTCATTTGCCATTAAGTCATCTGTGAGCATTCAGTTAAAGTGCCTTTACGCTAGTTTTCGTACCTTCTTTTTGAATTCTAACAGCTCCATTAATAATATCTCCTGGGTCTTCTTTCCTTTTAACTTCTTTCATAGTCTTCGATGCAGTTAAACCCTTCTGCACACATGTTAACCTGCTGCTTTCTTTTCTATTTATCATTATGCTTCCTGTTGTTTTCCCTCAGTTCACTAGCTTAAAGTCCTAGTAACCACCCTATTTATCCTTTTCGCTAGAACACTGGTTCCAGGTTAGTTCAGGTGGAGACGTCCCAATGGTGCAGATCTCTCCTGTTCCAAAACTGATGCCAATACACCCATGAAATGGATCCCCTTTCTCCCACACTACTCCTTTCGCCATGTGTTTCCTTCCCTAATTGTATTATCCCTCTGCCAATTTGCACGTGGCTCGGGTAGTAATCTGAAGATTATAACCCTTGGGCACCTGTTCCTTAGTTTTGTTCCTGGTGCTTGATAATCCCCAAACAGGTCCTCCTTCCTAGTCTTGCCTATGTTGTTTGTCCCAGTGTGGACCACAACAACTTCTCGCCCTCCTTCTCCAATATCCTTTCAAGCCGGTCAGAGATATCCCTTACCCTGGCACCGGGTAGGCAACACACCATGCGGTACTCTCGATCCTGCTTACAAAGGATACTATCTATTCCCCTGATTATAGAATCCCCCTACAACTACCACTTGTCATTTTGCTCCCCACTCTTGAACGCCTCCTGTGCCACAGTGCAGTGGTCAGTTGGCTTATCCTCCCTGCAACCCGTTTCCTTGTCCACACACGGAGCAAGCATCTCGTACCTGTTGGACGAGGTCAAGAGCTGAGGCTCCTCTGTTCCTGAATGCAGGATCCCTCTACCTGCCTCGCTTACAGTCACTCCCTGCTGTCCCTGGCCACTGACCAAATTTGAAGTACTTAAATTTACCAGGTGTGACTGCCTCCTGAAACAAATCGTCCAGGTACTTCTCCACCTCCCGGATGTGCTGCAGTGTTTGAAGCTCAGATTCCGGCTCATGAACTCTGAGCCAAAGTTCCTCGAACAACCAACACTTGCTGCAGATGTGGTCACTGCAGCTCGCAGTGGGAACTACCAGCTCCTACATCATACAGCCAACTCTGCTTAATTAATTACTTTATTAATTTATATAGATTTATTAATGAATTAATTAATTTATTAATACATCTTGGCTGTGTTCCATTTCAAATTTAATGCAAATTTCCTACCAGCTAATCGGGCCACTGCCTCCCTGTGATGTCACTCCAGTTTTTTCTTCGCCGCTACAGTTGTGTCCAGAGCTCAGTTAGTTTTATACTCATTCTGTGCTCCTGCTCCGCCCTCCGACTGCTCCCTGCAGACTATGCCACCATCCCCGAGCTCAGTTAGTTTTATACTCACCCTGTGCTGCTGCTCCACTGTCTGACTGCTCCCTGCAGTCTGTGCCACGATCCCTGAGCTCTGTTAGTTTTATGCTCACCCTGTGCTGCTGCTCCACCCTCAAACTGCTCCCTTTCAATTAAATTAATGTAGTCAAAGTCCCCCATTGTAGCCACTCCACCATGTTGGCATCTCTGTAATTTCCCTGCAGATATGTTCCTCTATCTCCTTTCTGTTACTTGGTGCTAAATGAACTGTACTGAGCAATGTAATTGTACCCAAATAAAAGGAAAATACTGCAGATACTGGAAATTTAGAACAAAGACAGAAGCAAGTGCAGAGATATTTTATTGCAACTTCAAAACTACTTTATTAACAGTTAGCCCTCAGTCAGTGTAATAACTGCAAATCTAGGCAAGACATTTTGTTTTACATTTTAATGCATTAAGGTACTTTGTTCAACAGAAAAAGTACTATAATGCATAACACGCTTACACAATAGTGGGCAATGTCAGAGTCAACTTCCCTTCTCAAGACAGATTCCTTTGATGAATCACTGCATGACAAATACGTTTACATTACAACATAGCAACTAATAATGACATTTGAAGGTGATAATACATTTTGCACTTGCCTTTCAGAATATTCTGAATTCTCAGCAAACTGAACCTGATTGTCATGAAGTCTCCGAGGCGATATGCATTTTCTTTTTTCTTTTAACACTTTCGAAACCCACGCCAGCGCAAGGAAATTGTATGCAGGAGGAAGTAAGCTTTTCCTATCACCCTCACTGTGGGGACCCTGAGCTTGGAAAAGGTGCATGGGCATTCTGCATCCCCTATCGTCCTGAATAATGAAACAGCAGCAATAAAATAAAACTAAGTTCAATGTTCCATGACGTGATTTATGCTTCCACTGGCAGATGAAAATGCAGCCCAAAGTCTAAAGTTGATGCTGTGTGAATTATATAATCTAGTTACATCATGTTTCACATGAAATTAAAAGTAACATTATGAAATCTGATCTTAAAATTAACTGGTAACAGTATTGATGTGCAGATTATGGAGTGCTCATGACATCTATTAGAACAGGACCAAGTGTAATAGTCTATTGCCAATTTGACCATGATCGTTATGGATGTGAATCACAAATGGAATGACGTACAAGTCACCCATGATCTGATTGAGGGCCTTACTCCAGTTTCTTTGAGTCCTGCATTTGTATCTTTGTCTAGGTGTAGACAGCTGGATGTGCCTGAGTGAAATTGACCCAGATGAGGAGGTCCAAGGGGAGATCCACCTTCGGATCGAGATCTGCGGAGAGAGCTCAACACGGAAGCTGCGTTGCCATGTATTTGAAGCAAGGTAGGGACTGTTCAATGAAGGCCGTCTTGAAATGCTGCACCACATTTGCTGTAAAGACACCCCACAAAGGAAGTTCACAGGGTTTTGGCCCAGTGACACTGAAAAAACATCCAGTGTATATCCTGGATAACAAGGTGTAGAGCTGGATGAACACAGCAGGCC
>JAHRHZ010000095.1:6339033-6381696 GCA_024137785.1 Ginglymostoma cirratum | reverse complement strand
CACCTTGTTATCTTGGATACTCCAGCATCTGCAGTTCCTATTATCTCAGTGTATTTCCTGGTCAGGATGGCATGTGACTTGCAGTTGGTGTTGTTCCCATGCTTCTGCTACCCTTGTCGTTCTAGATGGTAGAAATCTTTGATTTGAAAGACTCTTGGTGAATTATTTTTCCACATCTTGCAGATGGTACACACTGCTGCCATTGTGCATGTGTGGTGAAGGCTAAGAATGTTGATGGTGATGTGTGGTGTTCTAATCCAGCAGGCTGCTTTGTCTTGGATGGTGTCAAGCTTCTTGAGTGTTGTTGGAGCCACCCTCAGCCAGGCATGTGGGGAGTATTCCATCACAATCCAGAACATGTGTCTTGTACATGGTAGACAGGCATTGAGGAGGCAGGAGATGCGTTACTTGCTGCAGAATTCCTAGCCTCTGAACTGCTGTAGTAAACACAGTAGTTATATGGAAGGTCCAGTTCACGTTCTGGTCAAGGTAATCCTCAGGAAGTTGAAAGTCAAGTATTCATTGATGGTAACACCATTGAATCCAATGTTAGATTCTCTCTTTCATGCTGTATGTTCACCAACTAATGATAATTTATCACCCACAACTCCGTGCTGGAACTTGTCTTGTGTATGATTATTTTGTGTGTCACTTATTCAATGCCTTTTGAAAATCAATGTTTGCCACATCCACTGGTTAATCAAACTTGATTCTTCTTCAGTAAATTCATGTCAACTTGTTCTAATCCTACTTTGCTCCATTAAGTTGACTGTTAAGACTTTGACAGCAATAAGTTCCACCATATTCCCAAGGACTGATGTCAGGCTAACTGGCTTGTCATGTCCATTTTCTCTCAACTTCCTTTAATTTAATAACAGTATCACATGGTAATTTCCAATCTTCTGGGACCTTTTCAGAACTGAGGAAATTTTTGGAAAGTTATAGTCAATCCATCCACTATTTCTGCAACTATCTCTTTTAAACCTTAGGATGTATGCCTTCAAATCATGGGGTTTTGTCAGGTATTAATCCTTTGAACTTCTCCAGTACTTTTTTTCTGCTGATATTAGTTACGTCAATTTTCTCACTTTTCCTAGCCCTAGGTTACCCTGTCCATTTCTGATGAATAAGTTGTGTCTTCCTACATGAAGGCTGACGCAAAATGTGTTTTCAGCGTCTCTGCCATTTCCTCATTCCCCTGTATAACTTCTCCCCATCAGTTAGGCAATTCCATTAAAGTATATTTTCTAGCCTTTAATAAGGGTGCTTATTTACTTTCAACCCTTTTCCACGCAGGTGTTTTAGGAATTTCAGTTATGTCATGGGCAGATTAAGGGTGAATTTTCCGATTACTGGCTTCCCACATGGAGACCAGTCTGACTGGAAACAATGAGGTTGTAGACATGCTGGCCAAGCTGGTAGGTTTGATTGCAAATGTATTTTCACCCTGGGCATCATCGGTGTTCATTACCAACAGATGGCGATAGACCCGACACTACAGTTAGGAAATCGAATGAACACCAACTAGCCACTAAGAGACACGACGAATTCTAGGTTGCCTCACTAAACATGGACAACGGGGGACACAAATTCGACTGGGACAACACATCCAAAATCGCACAAGCCAAACAGAGACATGCCAGGGAATTCCTGGAGGCCTTATATTCCAACTAGAATTCCATCAACAAACACATTGAATTAGACCCTGTGTACAAACCACTGAGAAAGAGAATGGGAAGTAACACCAATCACCCCAGCAAACCGAGGCATATAAATAACAAACGGGACAGAGCACTGATGCTTCACAGTAGGTGCACTGACGATGTTATCTAGCATGGTGACAAAACGTTTGCAACTAAACCCACCAGTTCGGCGAGTGTGGCTACAACGTCATCCACAACTCAAGTTACAAATCTTCTCGAAAACTTTAGACTGGAAACAATGTTTGAAAAATGCACACTTAAATTATTTTTGACACCTTTATCTTGCCCAGGGGAGATGGAGGTGTCATGGTAATATCTCCGGTCAAGTATTCCAGAGATCTAGAGCTATTGCTTTGATGGGATTGGCCTCAATCCCAGCAATGTGGCTGGTCAAATTCCAAGTCAATTGGTAAAATCTGGAATTGATAGCTAATCTAAGTAATGATTGTGGTTAACTAATGTCCTTTATTGGAGGAATCTGCCATCCTTACCAAGTCTGATCAGCACGTGACTCCAAACTTACAGTAATATGGTTGAATCTGAAAAGGTCTGGGACTCCATTCAGTTTAAGGGCAGTTAGGAATGCGCAATGAGGCTGGTCTTACCACTGATAGCTTCATTCCATGAAATAAGAAATCTTAAAGAATGTTTGATCGGGGATCACTATTATGGAAATGTAAGTGTCGGTGCTGAACGTAAATTACAAACATTGGTATTTTGCTATCTTTCTGTGGTTTCATCCAATTTGTATTTCTATTTTAATTAGTATACTAAACTGCATTTAAAATTAGATCAGTTGTTACTTGAATAGGACAAGATCAAAGGTTAGAAATTCTGATCTAAATACATTCTGATGTGTGAGTGTTTCCCAAAGGTTTCCCACTGTGACCCCATTTTGAGGCTGGAAACTTATCACGATCCATCAGTCAGGAGGTGGGGATGGGATCTGTGAGAGTGGCGATAGGAAAGGCCTGTGACAGCAAGGTGGGAGAGCCTGTTACAGTGGGAGCATGGCTGCCAAAACATGGTCAGAGCAGCCTTTACTGCTTTGGTGCACCTGACAAAATCTGAGCTTGTGACCACTTCTGGGGTCTTGACCCTCAGTTTGGGAGCTCCGCCTTATGTAGACACTAATCTAGTTATGCCTAACTCATATACAGAAGCAGTATACACGCCAAGGCAGCACAAGTACATCTTGACAACAACATGTTCGCTTTGCTAATTTGGATTTCTGCTCTGTCATGCCATGTCCAAGTCCCGTGCCAAACTGACTCGATATATATCTCCCGCTCATTCATCAGGGGAAGTATCCTGAAATTCTGTACCTGTTCCCATTGAGTGTATCACCAGGCACACTGCAGTGGTTCCCAAATGAAAGTCCACCATCACCTTTCCAGGGGATAATTAGTAAATGCCAGTGGGCAGGTTGTCCACATCCTGAGACAGTTACACAAGGAAAATCACTTTTGGCCTGAGTTCAAATGATGACTTATGAATGCCCGACAAAATGCGATTCAGATCCTACTCAGTTATGAGGTGAAAATTTGGGACTTGGAAGCTTTGGGGTCTGAATGCAAACTCCATTATGTGCTGATCTTTCCCTCATGGTTTCCCCTAAGCTCTAGCTGCCATAATTGATTCATAGCAGTAGCAGACAGTTGAAAGGACAAATCCATTCCTTTACGTTTCTAGCTGAGCAGGAAAGCTCACGTTTCAGGCCTAGACCCCTTCTTCTGAAGAAGGGTCTAGGCCTGGAATGTCAGCCTTCCTGCTCCTCTGATCCTGCTTGGCCTGCTGTGTTCATCCAGCTCTACACCTTGTTATCTCAGATCTTTCAAGATGATGCTTCTGCCCTCTTCCAAGAGGAGGTCTCACTGCTGAGAGCTGCTGACCAATCAGCGGGCCAGCAGACCTCTTGGCCCACAGTGCCATTGAGAGCAGTGGCTCCTGCTGGAACTGCAGGCAGTCCCTCAGAGGAGTTCTCAGTGGAATCTGAATTTAAAAGTAAGTCCTGGTCTTGCTGGAGCCATTTTGACAGCTCCCAGCAAGATAGCTGGGGATTCTCATTGCCAGTGTGTTGGAGGAATGGAGGCAGCCTTAGGAGGAATGTTACTTTAAGGGAAGCAGGCTGGTGTTGGTGAGGGCTTGGATGGGCACAGCGTTCTTGAAGAGGAAGTATTCCCCTTGCCCAGACAACAGGTTTAACCTAGTGGTTGGCGCTGACCTCCTCCACTGTAAGTGAAATCTGAACAGTGCCCAAAGGTGAGAACTGGATATGTGGTGTTTGCAAAGTTGACATTTATTGCCCATCCTTAGTTGTCCTGAGAACATAAGAAATCTTTTTGAATGAATGCATGTAGCAGAATCACAGAATGGTTACAGTGCTGAAGGAAGTCATTTGCCCCATCATGCCTGTACTGGCTCTTCAAATAATTGTTATTACCGAGTGCCAATCTCCCATACCCTTTTCAACAATTCCTATCTAAATAATGTCAAATCCGACACCTACTTGAATGCTCACTGCCTCCACCACATTTCCAGGCAGTGCATTCCGTAAGCTAAGCTTTTTTCTTTACATCACCTTTGCTTCTTTTGCAGTCACTTTAAATCTGTGCCTTGTTTTTGTTCTCCTTATAAGCAGGAACGGTTTCTCCCTATCTATTCTATCCAGCCTGCTCCTGATTTTGCAAATGTCTATCACATCTCCTCTTAGCTTTCTTCTCTCTGGGGTGGCAAAGTGGCTCAGTGGTTAGCACTGCTGCCTCATGATGCCAGGGACCCGGGTTTGATTCCAGCCTTGGGCAGCTCTCTGTGCAGGTTTCCTCTGGTTCCCACCCACATTCCAAAGATGTGCAGGTTAGGTGATTGGCCATGCTGAATTGTGTCACTGTGTACAGGGATGTGCAGGCTCTGCGGATTAGCCATGGGAAATGCAGGGTTACATAAGGTAAGGTAAGGGGTGAGTCTGGGTAGGCTGCTCTTGGGAGGGTCAGTGTGATCTCAGTGGGCTGAATGGCCTGCTTGTGCACTGTAGGGATTCTATGAAGGAAAACTGTCCAGCCTTCTCAAAAGAAGGACTTGTGTCTTGCATTATTATCCAAAGCTCAAACCACTTTATATCTTACCCAAAGCACCAACCTCTGCTTCATCACTGTGGGCAGTAGGATTGGATACCATATCTAATGGGTATCCAGCCCAGTAAAACAGATTAACATTTCCCTGTCGATTAGTTCAACTTCTATCATAGTAGTTTAAGGATTGAATTCAGTCCTTAAAATGTATGGAAATAAGAAAACTGGGATCAGTAAAAGTGGCCAGAAAGATGCAAAAATTTTGTAAACTGAACAGTTCACTAATGTCCTTCAGGAAAGAAAACCTATTTCCCTTATCTGCTTTGCAATCCCACACCAATATGGTTGACTCTTTACGTCTCTTTGAAGTGGTGTAGCCAGTCATACATAAGCCAGATCATCATACGGACAAAGGTCGGTTGATTAGGAAGAGTCAGCATGGATTTGTAAAAGAAAAATGAAGGGAATGCTGTTATGTGGTGTACCTGGACTTTGAGAAGGCTTCTGATGCAGTGTCGTACAACAGACCTGTTAAGACACTTATAGATTATGTTATAAAAGGGACAGAGAGAACATGCCCTCTATTGAACTTAAAAATCTTCACCTTTCTTGGCAAACATAACCCTCAGTGGGATATCTTATTCTCTCACTGAGCAAAACAACGTGACTTCCTGTTGATTGCCCACTGGTGCTCACCTCACTATGATTAAAGAGCAGTTGTATTTCTTAGCAAGGGAACTGGATGTTGATGGAAAAAATAACTTATTCTGACCTTCACCACCCATTTAATCTAGTTCCTCACTCCATTATATTGTGGTCTGCAGCAGGGACTTGGTGCAGCCCCTAGTGGGTGGGGGTCAGATACCTCCACCAATCCGATACTCAGCTTCATGTGTTGCCATTCGTTTTCCCGCTGCTCCTCCAATCACAGGCCGGCCCTGTCTCTCCTTCGCTCGCCAGGGAGCCTATCAGCAACAAGCATGGGAAAGAAGCCTCCCGTGATTGGAGGAATAGCTCCTCGCAGATTCTGCCATGTCCTCTCAGTGGTTGCCCCCTTAGTAGAAGTTCCTGGGCATTTTGGAGTGGGGGTGCTTTCAGGGGTGAATTTGGCTGCACCCTCTCACCCCCACCAAGCGATGTATTTTGAACCTCGATCTGAATCAGGAATGTACACCTGCACCCGTCTCTATGAGGAAAGCAGGTGGAATGTGCCAGAAGTGGAAAATATTAAATGACATTTTATAACCAGACTTGGTAGCAGAGAGTAAAGCAAATCAGTTGTTGAGATGCATTAAAAGGTCAACATTGAGCTGAAATAGCAACGTAGCCCCGCAACTTTAAAGATTGTTGGTTTAATTGTACTCAGTATACTGTGTACAGTTTTGGTTGCCACAGAGTGGACAGAATATTGCAGACATTAAGTGGATACAGAGCAGAGCAACAATTTGGGATCGCGGGGATAAAGGCTTAGCTAATGGGTAGCAATTATGTAAATTGGGCACTCTCACACTGATAATGAGGAGGTTGAGAGCTGCTGTAATGGCTGTTTTTTGTTGAAAACTAAATAATATACACTGAGATAAGTGACCTCAGTTTGTCCAGAACAGTGGAATTAAAGGACATCAGCTGTACTTGGAGAGGCTACATTTAAAACAAATCTGCAGAAATTATACTTCAGTGAAGAAGTGTTAAAGATCTGGAATAGGTTTGTCAGCAAGACAGTGGAAGCAAATAGTATTGATTTGTTCATGCAAATTAAATTGATTTTATTTTGGAAATTAATATTTTGGAATATAGTGTATGAGTAATTTAGTAAGTATAAGGTGCTTGAGGAGAGAACAGGTGACTTTGGACCTGTGATTCTCCATTCTCCCCATTGGCTTCCTTCATCTCTGGTCCCCGTCAGTTAGTGATTAATCCATTTACACCTCACCTAAATATTAAGAAGACCAAAGCCTTTGTCTTCACAATGCATGGACTCTACCCCTCTCCTTGGCAACTGTCTGAGCCTTAGCGTCTGGAATCTGTGTCATATTTGACCCAAGATAAGGTTCTAACCACCTATCTAAGCCACCATGAATTCAGCCATCTTATCCCTCTGTAACATTGTCTGACTCTGACCCTGCCTCACATCATTTGGCGCTGAAATCTGTGTTTGTAACCTCTAGACAAACCTGACTGTCCCAGTGTACTCCTGGCTGGTCTCCACCCTTCCATCCTTCAATAAACTTGTGGTCATCCAAAACACTGCTGCTCATTTCTTGACTAGTGCTAAGTCTCCTTACCCAACACCCCATGTTTGCTGAGCATCAATAGCTTCTGGTTAAATGATACCTTGATTTTAAAATTCTCATCCTTCTTTTAAAATTTCTGCAGGGTCTCACCTCTCCCCAAGAATCTGATCTTCTCCAGTTCTCCATTGCTTCTGGCATTTTTGCATTCCTTTAATCCTGACACCATGAACGTTCCTGATTTTAATACTTCCAATATTGACAGCTGTACCTTCACTACCAAGGCTCTAAAATCTAAAATTCCTTCCCTACACTTCTCCACCTCTCTACCTCTTTGATTTAAGAAGTTTCTTCAAAACCTATCTCTCTGGTCATTTTGGTGTTTTTGGTCATCTGCTGTAATATCTCCTGTGGCTCAGCGTTGAACTTTATTCCATAACAGTGCACTAGCATCTTGGAAGGTTTTTCTATACCAAAAGTGCAATATAAATCCATGATATTGCTATTTGATTCCAATATTCTTTGGAAGATTTAGAATTGAGGTTCTCCTCCACAAGATTCAAAAATTAACATCTCGGTTAGATTGCGCTTTTTCAACATCTTGAGGAGTTTCTCTGTCACTGCACAGTTGATGGTTAGAAATACTCGATTGTTCAAAAGTGAATAAAATCAGAAAAGCAATTGTTTAAGGAGATAAAGAAAGCAGGAGGGAGACAGAAGTGAAGCTGGAGTGAAACAGGTCGGGTTGAGGCAAGAACAGGGAGAGAGAGCAAGCATTGACAACAATTGTCCAAAGTAATGAAACCTGTAGATCTGCTGCCTGTGATACTAATTTTGCTGTAATGAGTAAGAGTTGTGCAAAGTTCCCCTTTTCCCCTCAATGTAACATGTATTTGCTTGTGGGGTAGTAAGAACTGCCCATGCTGGAGTCAGAGATAACAGTGTGGAGCTGAAGGCGCATAGCAGGCCTTCAGAAAGAATGTTCCTGACCTGAAAAATCAACCTTCCTGCTCCTCTGATGCTGTCTGGCCTGCTGTGTTTGCTTGTGTCTTTTTTTTAAAATGGGAAATATCTGGTAGGAGTGTTGCAAACTGGGGATGTATCCTTCCTGTAGCCTCACTGTTTGGCTTTCACCAGAATAATATATACTTGTATATTGAGGGTGTGAGACTGACACTATGCCGGGGTCAGGATTGTAAATTTTGTAAAGCTGGTATCGAGAGAAATTGAGCAATAAGTGGCAAAGATTCAAGAAAAGGCTCTACTTGCGGCAGATTGCAAAACAGATGTTTCTCAGCAGTTGTCATGGTAGCTGCAGAGACTATAATATGTGTGTTCATAATTCTGTTAGTAAAACTAAACGCTTTGCCTTTTGTCAATTTGATTGTTTTTCTTCTTCCTGACTTTTTAAACTACCAGCCTTTGCATTGTGCGGAATTTATGAATTAATAAGTTGCCTCTTTTGTTGGCTAATTTTTTCACACAAATGTAGTGAGTGAAGTGAGTGAATTTATCCCAATTCCCACGATTTATTAGAACATTTGTGTCCAGATGGAACGTTCAACCTTCTATTTTCTTGAGTGTGCCGATCCCTGCTGTTCAGTTGCTGCACTTCATCGGTTCATTTTCATATGAGTCACACAAGAAGCTCCTAAATTGTTGATGGCTGTGACTGTCACATCAGTCATTAATGCTGATTGTGCCCTAATGTGACTTCCACTTGATTGTGTTGTCGAGGTTAAAAGGGTGAGCCATATGGAGATAAAGTAATTTAGTGACTGCTCATCAGAAATGTCAGCAGGTTACTAGAGGCAAAAATGGTTAGTCCTTATTGATGGCCCTTTTCACTGTGCTGCAACACAGAAGTGAGTTTTAGCCCAGTCTTGCGTGAGACGATTATTAGTTAGTCTCCTGCCTGGAAAGAACGATATAAAAGGGAATGGCTGTTAATCCGGAGAGATATTTTCTTTATTCATTCATAAACTGTGACTGTCACTGACTAGGCCAGCATTTATTGCGCAGAGGGCAGTTAAGACTCAATCACATTGCCATGGATCTGGAGTCATATGTGGGCTAGACTGCATAAGAATGTGATTTCCTTTCCTAAAGGAATGTAGTGAAACTAAATGAGTTTTTATGACAATTAACAATCTACATGGTTGACATCGGGCTAGCTTTTAATTCCAGAATTTTTTTTATTGAATTCAGATGTCACCATCTGCCATGGTTGTGTTTGAACCCATCCTAAATAATTAACCAAGGGTTCTGGGCTACTAGTCCAGCGATGTTACTACATCACCCCCTCCACTTGATTGCCTGAGTTCAGACACTGTAACCAACCATGTGACCAATTGGTCAAATAGACCCCTTGCAGGAGACATTCTGCTCCTCTCTGGTAGGGCTGGCCTGCGTATTCTGACTCGGGTTGAATAGTTTCCTTGTCCTTCATTGAAGGACAGCAGAGGTGGAGCTGTCTACAGTTGTATGCTTTCACTTTAAGTTTTATCTCAGGATCCCAGAGAAATTACTGTCATGGTATCAAAGATCTGCAAATTTGTTTGACTTTTAGTGAGATTTGGGGATCCATTAGATCTGGTGCTGTAGAGAGGTTACACCACCCACAAGTGAATTATCTGTTGACAAAATAATTCACTAAAGCCATTCAGTCCATCAAGTCTGCTCTTTCCCACACATAAAAGGAAAGTTACACAATAATTTTCCCTGATTTCACAAGACAATTTGAGAGACAACAGCAGAATATTCGCTGAGTCTATATATGAAACCCTGCAAGTATGAACAACCTTTTTCCCACCCCTCTCCCCACCGAACCTTTCCTAATCTGTCTAAACTCCAACAATGTAAAAGGATGAGCTGCCAGATACTTTCGTGGGAAAGCAAGGTTGTCAGACATTATACTGCAAAGAAGGTGCTTTTTGCTTTTCATTACAGTTTTAGATCATAAGACCATAAGAAATAGGAACAGGAGTAGGCCATTTGGCCCCTTGAGCCTGCTCTGCCATTCAGTAAGATCACAGCTGATCCAACATTCCTCATATCTACTTTCCTGCCCTTTTCCCAGAACTCCCTTGATTCCCCAAATGAACAAGAATCTATGTATTTCAGCCTTAAAAATATACAAGGACTCTGCCCTCACCACTCTCTGTGACAAGGAATTCCAAAGACTCTCAACCTTCTGAGAGAAGAAATTCCTCCTCAGTTTTAAATTGGTGCCCTTTCTTCTGAGACTATGCCCTTGGGTCCTAGACTGTCCCAGGAGGTGAAACATCTACTCAACATTTATCCTGTCTAGCCCCTTAAGAATCCCACATATTTCAATGAGATCACCTCCCATTCTCCTAAACTCCAGTGAGTACAGTCCCAACCTGTTTACTTTGTAAGACAGTCCCTCCATATAGGGGATCATCAACCTTCTCTGAACTGCCTCCAATGAAATAATATCTTTCCTTAAATAAGGGGACCTAAACTGCTCACAGTACTCCAGATGTGGTCTCACTAGCACCTTGTCCAGTTGCAGTAAGACTTCCCTACTCTTGTACTCCAACCCCCTTGAAGTACGCACCAACATTCCATTAGCCTTCCTAATTACCTGCTGCCCTTATGTGCTAGCTTTCTGTGTTTCATAACCTGAAGTCCTTTGTGTTGGAGCTTTTTGCAGTTTTCCTCCATTCAAATGATATTCTGTTCTTTTGTTCTCTCTTCAAAAATGCATTTTCCCACATTATACTCTATTTGCCAACTTTTTGCCCACTTACATAATCTATCACCATCTCGCTGTAAACTATTTATGTCCCTCTCACAACCTGCATTTTCACATATTTTAAGTATTTTCAGTGGAGGAGTTGCAGATCAGAGGGTATGGGATTATTTGCCATGCGTTGATCTACATTTCTGTGTTATAAAATGTAATATTGCACTGATGTAAAGGAACATGTCATAAACCCATTGTTGTATATTGTGATAAATGTGTATCTTATATTGTACCATTTTGGGCATTTGGATTAAAATAGAAATGAATGAATTTTGGTCAGAACTGTAAGGGATTTTTTTTTAATAGGTCAGAAATTTTTTTCTCAATAAAGGCATATGACTTCAGTAAGTACCTAGATGACCCCTAAAGTTCTCATGGATAAAAGGCTTATACTGTTGAGTTTATGACAGGCACGTTAAACGTGTTAAGGCAATTTACTTAGTTTTGACTTCAGCATACAAGGTGTCATGTCTCAGTGTGGAAGTTGGACTGAAGAGTCTGTTTCCATGCTGTTTAAGTCTACAACGCTATAACCCTGAGTTAAATTCAGAAGAGAATAGTTTTTCTTCTAGCAGGAACACCAAGTTTTATAGTTCAGTTCAGGAGAACCAGTCAACTCAATATAAATGGTTTCTAATCCATGGAGCTTCCAAACCAAGGAGGTTTGGTTGGAAATGCTGCATTGCTAGAACTAAAACAGCCAGAATTGTGAGTGGTTCATGCCTCGTGACTTAGAAAGAAATTGTAAAATCGCCTTTACAGTTCAAGAAAAAGAAAGTTAGCTAAGTAAAAATTTAAAAGCTGAGAAAGGAGTGATGGGTCTTGAGGATCAAGTCATTGTAGTGGATCTTGTTGGAAACCACGGGTTGAAGCTTTGTTTTGATGCTTCTGTTGAGATTTTTCTGACTGTCTTCTCCATATATGTATATCAGCTTTGTTTCTTTCCTTCCCTTTTGTTATAAACCTATGTTCTGTTCTTAAAGAACATATGCAGTCTTGTGTGAATATATTTCAGTGACTAACCAAGTAGCTAACTGCAAAAACTGGCATATGACTTATCAATTTGGATTTCGTTCTGGGATAGGACTAGTCCAGTATTACTGGGATCAGCTGGGATCATACAATATTAGTATAATTTATACGTATAAGCTGCATTATTGCTGTATTTCCCAGTTGGCTAAGCTTAAGTTGAAAAAGGATATGATTTTTCTGCCTCAACCCTTCCCTTCGTCCTCCTCTGCTAATGTTCAGCAGTCAAGCTCATGTTATACTTAATATTCATGGTTTATCATTTAATCCTCTCATCATTTTGGGAGAAGGCAACTTCTGTTTTGGAACATATTCCAACCTCCTTGCGGTATAGCCCTGAGCCAGGAATGATGTGCCAACCGGAACACTGTGGTGAATGAGAGGAATTGGCAGCCGAACCTGTGGTTCATATGTTTGTGAATGTATTATCGAAATCATCTCTGATCTCCAGCACATTGTGAGTTGTCTGGGAGCTAATTTAAAGAGAAATGCACTGGGAGAAAATATTTCTCATATAACCAAAAACTTATTTATTGACAGTACAGGCTTTCAAATTTTGATAAGCTCGATTCAAATGTTTCCCACTGACAAACTAATGTGGTATCGGGGACCAACTTAGTCAAAAATGAATTTCTTAAAGCTCGGTGTAATGACCCAACTCTTTCTTCAGCAGCAGATCATGACCTCCTAGGAACACAATAAAACAATATAGATCTCAAGAATCTACCACAGGACACTCAGTCACCAGTTAGAAATCAACGTTCTTCCAATACTGTCCGGTTATACCCATAACTGATTCTGGCAAATAAGGAAGAGAGTTGTTGGGTAAAATGAACGGGTTAAGAAGACGTTGATACAAAAGGGAAAGATGGGAAGCTCACTATGCGTTTTGTGAAATTAATTATTGTGATGTGTGATCTGGTATTTATTGCCCATGCCTAGAAATGGTGATATTGGGTTGGCTGGAGGTTACACGTTCGAGAGCTTTCCCAACTGTTCTGGCCTGGCAGCGGACCCAGGGACTTCTGGTTGTGGAGCAAGTGTGGGTTCAGTGGCATCAGTGCAGTGGGCCCGGTGGCAAAGAGATGGTGCCTATAGTGGGGTGACTCCTATGCTGGTGGGTCTGACGCAGACAGTGGCAAGGTGATGGAGGTCTCCCTTGAAGCTGGATGCTAGCATGGACTGGGTCAGAAAGACTGTCATTCTGAACTTTTTATTTCTGTATTTTTCTAATTTATTCCTATGACCTATGATGCTGGATTTTTTTTGTTTCCTAAGAATTTGATCTTGAGTATCTGTACCTAGGTACCTTTGTACCTAAGATGGTGATGTAAACTTTTCACTGTACTAATGTGACAATAAAGCTAATTCAATTCAGTTCTTACTTTTAAATCAAATTCCACAAATCAGTAAGTCAGAGGAAGGCTGTTGCAACTTTCCCTGAATTATCGCAGTCCGTATTTCATGAATTTGTCATCGACTTGTGACTGACTCTTTTAAAAATGGAGCCCCTTGTTATCTGTTTGCAGTTGTCAGAGCCGAAGACTAGTTTATTATTCCTCACGGAAGGGCAAACAATGAAGAATTGGAATGTTACTGAGAGTCTCAACAATAACCTTCACCTTTTTGTTGCACAAATCCATTAGATAGTTCAGTCACAGTTATTGTCAAGTTTAAAGGTTTACCAAAAATAAGCAATCAACAGCAGAAAGCTTAAAAATGTAAAGCATTTTACTGCAGGATCAAAGTTAGTGTCTATTTTGGATTTTTGAGAAGGGCTCTATTTTCCAAAAACCACGTCTGGTGAATAAAGGTTAAGTCAGGACGAAAGCAGAAGTTGCTGGAAAAGCTCAGCAGGTCTGGCAGCATCTGTGAAGAAAAACATCGGAGTTAACGTTTCGGGTCCGGTGACCCTTCCTCAGAACGAACTTCCTGTTCGTTAACTCTGACTTTTTCTTCATAGACACTGCCAGACCTGCCGAGCTTTTCCAGCAATTTCTGTTTTTGTTCCTGATTTACAGCATCCATAGTTCTTTCAGTTTTTATTAAATCAGGACACCTCGGTTTGATACTACCAAGAGCTTAAAAGTATATGCAGATTAATTGGGAACTGGGTTTAAAATATTAAAGGGTGAATTTTAACATTTTGGCACATTGGAAGCCAAGATACCTGGATGGATGTGCATGAGAAATGTATTTTCCCACATGCACTGGAGACTTAAATCCATGCACTGAATCGTTTGTCATTGGCAGGTTCCGCATTCAGGGGGCATCAATTTGAGATGCTGGCTGGTTGGCATGCAGGTTGTTGTTCTAACTTTGATGCTGGAGATGTGTGTCTGATGGGGTCAGAAGCGGGTGGGGTGGGGGGATGGGGCTGAGGCTCCAACATTTGGGAGAAAGCATGCCTTCTGCCCTGAACCATGAACGCTTCTTACCTTCTGCCTGAGGTTGAACTCACCTGGTTTCAGTTTGCTGGGATTCTGGGAAACCAGACTTACTGGCTGAGCCTGCAAACCGGGTTAAACCTGAGACTTTCAGCATGTTTAACATATTTAAAATAGCACCCAGACTCCTTCACAACACCATTCCATTTTTTAACCCACTTCGTCGCCACCCACATCTAATCATATCTGCTCACCTTAGTTTAAAACTGTCCCCCCTCCAGTGTGACCCATAGCAACCTTCCTACAACCCATAAAAACAAAAGCTTGGCCATTCTACCTTTTGAGAACATCATTAATTTGGCATTTGCCAGTTTTAGTTGTCCAATTACTGACCCCACCAACTATAATGGACAATGCAAGGGTCTAATGACATTTTTAGTCATAGAGCCATAGGGATGTACAGTACAGAAACAGACCCTTTCGTCCAACTGGTCCATCCCTACCAGATATCCTAGATAAGTCTAGTCCCATTTGCCAGCATTTGGCACATATCCTCTAAACCCTTCCTATTCATATCCATCCAGAAGCCTTTTAAATGTTGTAATTGTACCAGCCTCCACCACTTCTTCTGGCAGCTCGTTCCATACACGCACCACTCTCTGCATGAAAAAGTTGCCCTTTAGGTCCCTTTTAAATCTTTCCCCTCTCTCCTTAAACCTATGCCCCTCTAATTTTGGACTCCCCCACCCCAGGGAAAAGACCTTGTCCATTCACCCTATCCATGCCCCTCATAATTTTATAAACCTCTATAAGGTCACCCCTCAGCCTCCGATGCTCCAGGGAAAGTAGCCACAGCCTATTCAGCCTCTCCCTATAGCTCAAACCCTCCAACCCTGACAACATCCTTGTGAATCTTTTCTGAAACCTTTCATGTTTCACAACATCCTTCCTATAGCAGGAAACACAGAAGTGAACACAATGTTCCAAAAGTGGCCCAACCAATGTCCTGTACAGCTGCAAATATAACCTCCTAACTCCAATACACAATACACTAAAGGCAAGCGTAGCAAATGCTGCCATCACTATCCTATCTACCTGGAACTCCACTTTTAAGGAACTATGAACCTGCACACCAAGGTCTCTTTGTTCAGCAACACTCCCCAGGACCTTACCATTAAGCCCTTCCCTGATTTGCCTTTCTAAAACGCAGCATCTCACATTCATCTAAATTAAACTCAATCTGCCTCTCCTTGGCCCATTTGATCAAGATCCTGTTGTACTCTGAGGTAACCTTCTTTGCTGTCCACTACACCTCCAATTTTGGTGTCATCTGCAAACTTACTAACCATATCTCCTATGTTCACATCCAGATCATTTATATAAATGTCGAAAAGCAGTGGACACAGCACCGATCTTTGTGGCACACCACTGGTCATAGACCTCCAGTCTGAAAAGCAACCCTCCACCACCCTCTGTCTTCTACCTTCCAGCCAGTCCTGTCTCAAAATAGTTAGTTTTCCATCTATTCCATGTGATCTAGCCTTGCTAACTAAGCTACCATGAGGAATCTTGTTGAACGTCTTACTGAAGTTCGTGTAGATCACGTCTACTGCTCTGCCCTCATCAATCCTCTTCATTGCTTCTTCAAAAAACTCAATCGGTTAGTGAGACATGATTTCCCACATACAAAGCCATGTTGACTATCGCTAATCAGTCCTTGCCTTTCCAAATACGTAAATGCTGTCCCTCAGGATTCCCTCCAACAACTTTCCCACCACCAATGTCAGGCACAACACTCTGTAGTTCCCTAGCTTTTCCCTACCACTTTTCTTCAATAGTGGCACCGCATTAACCAACCTCCAGTCTTCCGGCACCTCACCTGTGGCTATCAATGATACACATATCTCAGCAAGGGGCCCAGCAATCCCACCCCTAGCTTTAGAGTACACCTGATCAGGTCCCGGGGATTTATCCACCTTTATGCATTTTAAGCCATCCAGCACCACCACCTCTGTGATAAGGACATTTTTCAAGATGTCGCTACCTACTTCCCTACGTTTTACATCTTCCATAACCCTCTCCACAGTAAACACTGATGCAAAATACTTGTTCAGTATCTCCCCCATCTCCTGTGATTCCACACGTAGGCGACCTTGCTGATCTTTAAGGAGCCCTACTCTCTCGCTAGTGTTACCCTTTTGTGCTTAATGTACTTATAAAATCCCCTTGGATTCTCCATAATCCTATTTGCCAAGGCTATCTCACATCCCCTTTTTGCCCTCCTGATTTCCCTCTTGCATATAGTCCTACTGCCATTCAAATGATTTGGTTTGATTTATTATTATCGCACGTACCGAGGCAAAGTGAAAAGGCTCCGTTGCTACTCAGTCTATTTCTGAAAACCTTTGCTGCATTTTTAACTTTAATTTATCAAGGTATATCCATAACAACTTCCCTTTAGATTGTGTGATGTGTTTCATTCCTTTACTGTCACTCCAGCCAGCATGATTGTTTTAGTCAATTAACACTTCATCTCTTGAATTAAAGCTGAAACTCCAGTTCAAGGAGTGAGGAGGCTGGACTAATACTTGATGCTTTGATGATCTCTGCCCTTTATCGAGGCTCCTTTGTTCGTGATTGATCATTGCTGTCCTTTCAGATATCACTTGCTTCCTTTGTTCCTTCTAACGAAAATTTATAACAATTGGATAAATGTTTAAACTGCACTGGGGATTTTTTTTGTTAAAGACAAGCACCAGGAAATTGATTAAAGACAGTGTAGGAGAAAACTACAGCAGATGCTGGAATCTGTATTGAAAACAACAAATGCTGGAGATCACAGCGGGTCAGGCAGCATCCATGGAGACAGAGTAAGCTAACGTTTTGAGTCGACATGAAGAGTCATCCAGACGCAACGTCAGCTTGCTTTCTCTCCATGGATGCTGTGATCGCCAGCATTTGTTGTTTTCACCTGGAAGTTGATTCTCTTCTGGCCTAAACAAAGCCCCTGAAGTGATGCTGAGGAATCCTCTAATGGCCCAAATACATTCAATTTAATTCCCCTGTTATTATTTGTTTGCATGCTGATAGTTCACAGTCTACATTCAGGGTCTGAGAGAAATACAGGCCATTGTGTTGGATTGAAGTAAACAAGGAATGCACATGGAGAGATGATGGGCTTGTGGTAATGTCACTAATCTAGGAGTCCAGTGGTCCAGGCTAGTTCTCCAGGGACGTGGATTCCCATTACACCATGACAGCTGGTAGGGTTTATTAACTTCATGGAATAAAATCTGAGTGACAGTCTGCAATTGCCACTATTCTTTGTTAGGAAACCCCATCTTGTTCACAGATATTCTTCAGGGACGGAAATCTACCGTCCTTACTTGTTCTGGGCCTACATGTGACTCTAGTCCTACTGAAATGTGGTCCACTCTTGACTGGCCCCCGAAGTGGGCCTCTCTGAATGCAGCAAGCACGCTGCAAACATTGATGGGAACAGCTGACGGTGGACTCCAGTTATTCGGAGGCCATCACCACCATTAGCTCAGGGACTGGGCCATTTCTAATCGGGGTTGGGGGGTTGGCCACAGGCAGTATGGCAGTATGCCCAGTATAGATCCAGGGATCCACACCATTGTAATCTGGGAATCGGTCCTCAGGCAGACCTGGAAGGCAAGTGAAGACAGTCAGTGGTTTACTTGTCAGTCAAAATCAGCGAGGGGGCCTGAGAGGAGGGGGCCATGATGAGTTGTGGGTTATCCGGCCAAATCAACTCCGGTGGATGAACTATACAGTCGATTGTGGAGGGTTGGGTTGGGGGAGGTGCAAGGGGAAGGGAATGACCATACTCCAGGGGCATTTCCTGGTCATACCATGGAGTTCCTATGGCTGCAGCCAACTGAAGACAGGGAATTGAATTTGTTGTATTATGTGCCTGTAAAACTGGTCACAGTGCTGGGGTCAATTACTGACAGCAGGGTGGCACCTGGTAGTGTATTGGAGGGGTCATGTAGTCTTGAAGCAGTGTGGGGTGGAGGGGAGTATGTTTCAGCCAGGACATCTTCACTCTGGCCTCTGGGGTGAGAATTGAGGCATAGAAACTTTGACTGTGTGCTCTGTAGGAGGGCACATTCATTATAATGTGAAGGGGGCTGAACAGAATCATGAAGGATCATTGATACCACAATGATGGTAACAGGAAAGGGGAGATGAAGAATGGTGGGGGTGGGGGTGGAGTGGCAGTTGGTTGTTAAATCATGGGTCAGTGACAGAGCTTGCAAGTCACTTACATAAATACAAAAGTTGGAACCTCACTGTATTGATCCAGGACGATCGGAAACAAGAATGAAAAGCTTACAAAGCGGGAGAAGTACTGTTTTTACCAAAGATGGTGGAGTGTAGTTCTGGATTGTAAACCATTCCAAGAGGCTGCTGTACTCATAACTATTCAAGTGAATAAACAATGTGAGCCATCTGTCTTCAGTTCGTAGTTAATCTAAAAGCCAACATTTTTCAAATAATCTAACTCAGACATGCACTCATTAAGTCCCCTGTGCAGGTTCAACCCTACCCTCTGTGAATGCATTACATTCAGCCTCATTGTGAATGATCTCAAGGCTCAGGTGTGCCTTTAATAAATACTCTGTAATCTGACTTTTCTCATGGATCTGCCTCTACCTAGCACAGAATGGCCAAGTCTAATCACACCGTTTTTTTTTACTGCCCCTCAGAAGAAATGGGTGCAAAGAGAACAGCCTTTACAGGCACAAGAGGGACAGCAGGCCCCATACACTAGTGCTCAGCCTCGGCTGGGAGAACAAGGAAGATCACGTCCACCAAGGAGGCAGGAGTTCTCGTGTGGAACCAAATCTACAGATTGGATTGCAACTCTCTGCAAATCGCTGAGTGTACTGGAATACTCCCCATTTGCCTGGATGGGTACAACTCCAACAACACTCGAGAAGCTTGACACCATCCAGGACGAAGCAGCCCCACATTCACAAACATCCACTCCCTCCACCACCAAAGTTCAGTAGCAGCAGTGTGTACCATCCACAAGATGCACTGCAGGAACTCACCAAACTCTTCCACAGCATATTCCAAGCACAGTCTTTATCATCCAGAAGGGCCAAGGGCAGCAGCTATAGGGGAATACCGCCACCTGCAAATCCCCCCAAAAACCACTCACCATCCTGACTTGGAAACATTATCACCATTCTTTCACTGCTGGCAAATATGATCCTGCTCAACCTTCAACCAGCATCATTGTAGAACAGACCACAGGCCTCCTGAAATGAGGCTCGAATGCCTGGACTGGACAGTCAAACCATAAATACCCCAGACAAGGTGCTCTGTGTCATTGTGGTGTGTTGCACGCTCCACAATTTGAGACACCACTTGGGGGATGTGCTGGATGAGGAGGAAATGCAGGACAAAGTGGAAGATGAGGGTGAAGATCTTGATGTGGCTCATGAGTTGTCTCAAAGGGAGGAAAACATGGCAATGACCTGGAGAGCATGAAAGGCTTGAGACAGCTGCTTAGTCACTGGCTTCCAGATTGATTGACCTGGAGGGAGACTATTTTCTCACTGTAATACCCCTTGTTCAGTTGGTATACGGCTCTCTGCTTTGTGTCTTACACATTCCTACACATTTCTGCTCATTGCTGTAATCAATAAAACTTTGTTCCTTTTTCTAACATGGATCCAATAGCCTCACCTCTGTGAAAGTGCAGCGCATGTGCAAATTATTCCTCACAGCCATGTTAGTGATAAAGCAGCTGTGGTCAGTGAGATTGGATCACTCTGCTGGATGTTAGTGCTAATATGGTCCTGGTGCTGAAGACATGAGTCATTTCAGGGAGGCCATTCTCTCATGAGAGCTACCATGTTGTCACTCATCCTGAAAATGCTCCAAATAAGAGATTCTCCATCACTATCTGTTCAGTGCTTCATATTGCAGTAAGGCTCCACTAGTCCATTATAGTAGCTTGGCATCCTGTCTGACAGCATTAAACGGCAGTGATTTGTAATGGAATCAAATCCAGAAGGAAATGGAGCATTGAGAAATCTGAACTATACAAAGATGGTATTTGGATTGGGAATTCCATTGGTAGTGTGGCAGAAATTCCTGCACATCCACCACACATTCCAGCCACAGAACTGCATTTCAGATAAAAACATGAATCCATGACATGCTGAATGCCTGCAGACTGTTAATTACAAAGGGAAAGTCTCACTATTTGTAACTCTGAGACCATTGGCCATCTCTGAAACTTCTCCTCTTCAACTTACAGCAGAGGCAGCCTGCAACCCCATTGAAATGCTGGGCTTTGCTCTAAATCTCTGAAACAGTGGATAATATGGGCAGCTTGTGGTTAATTAAAATGCTTAGGTTAATCATCAACATATAATAGTGGTGGGTGCAAATGAGAATGACACTCTTGGAACTAACAGCTTGGTTACTGTAGCAACTGAAGATCTCAAGTGTTTGCCTAGTCCTGTAACCAAACTACTACCAAAGGACCGAATAGAACAGTAGTTACGTGCTGAACAAAGCCTTATACCGTTACTCAGAGTTCAAATCTCATTAGATTTTTTAAGAATTCAAATCCAGACTCGGGCATCAGTAAAATGTTCATGAAATTAGGTAGATTGCTGGCAAAAACTGGTTCACAGACCTTTATGAAATTTGCCATCCCCTGTTCACCCAATAAGCTGCACATCAATGTGGCTGAATAGTAACCTCTCTCTGAAATGGTCTAACAAACCATTCAATTGTGTAAAATTTTAGTGCAATTAGCAGTGGCCATATATGGTGGTCTTGCCAAAGAAACCCAATGAATAATCGACCTTCCATTTGCTTGTGGGAAAAGTTTGGTTCTCAGTTCCAATGATCTCTATAAAGCTGTCTGTGAAATAGGTTTGATGCCATTATCCGGGGGGAGTGAGGGGTGATCTTAGTAGAACGTATAAAATCTTGAGGGGACTGGTTAGGGTAGATACTGGGAGGATGTTACCCTTTGTTGGGGAGATTATAGGAGGCATAATTTACAAAATAGCAGAGATGAGAATTTATTTTTTTCTATTGAATTATCTCTCCCAAAAGTTAGTGGAAGTTGGGTCTTTAAATTTATTTGAGGCTGAGTTCAGTGGATTTTTGATAGACAATGGAATGAAGGATTATTTGGATAGAAAGGAAATTATAGCTGAGACTACAATCAGGGCAGCAAAGATCATATTGAATGGTGGATCAGACTCAAAGGACTAAATGAGCAAATCCTGCTCCTGGGCTCTACGTCCCTATGTTCTATGAGAGCCAGCACAGTATAAACAGTCGGTGGGTTTCATCCGCTTTTCCCCACACACCTTTATAGTCCATTGGATGGAATGGACTAGTGAGAATTTGAAGTTTGGATTCTGATGTTGATGTGGTATCTGACAGCATGGCCTTGGGTACACTGAGATGCTCTGCTTATGCTTTTCACATCAGTGCAGCATTTCAATTACATAGATTACTGATTAATGTTTAGTTCCTTTCTGCTATCTCTATTTCTCTGGAGGCATTTAAATGTTTTGTTCAAACAGTGAGTACCGATGACTCTACAGTAGGTAATTAACTGGCAGCAACTCCTGATTCTGGCTGTGTGAGGAAGCTTAAGTTCATAGATACACAAGGACACTGAAACACTGTTGAACAAATGACTGGCTCAGAATGCACCTTCCCTCATTGTGTGGCTTAGTAACTAACCCGAGGCAGCCTGATTCTAGACTTAAGTTTGAAGAGATCTGTCTCTTGACATATGATACAGAAGCTTATCTGTGAACTATGACTACCCAGTTTACATTTTTCTGGGTGTCTGACACTAGGTACATTTTTTAAATCAAACATCAAACAGCCCCAGTTCATGGTCAGCTCAGAGCGAAGTTACTTGCCCTGTCATTCTGTGCTTACAATGTACAAAACTGAAACAGGCCATTCAGCCCAATAGGTTCAGACTGGTGTTTATACATGAAGTAAGCATCCTCCCATCCAACTTTATCCTCTAACTGTATCACCATATCTTTACATTCCATTCTCCCTTATACCCTTATCTAATTTCGAACTAAATGCATCAAGGCTATTCAACTACTCTTCATAGAAGTAAATTCTGAATTCCAGTACCTGACCACGTGTAAGCAAGGCAATTTTTCCAGTGTTCCTTATTGCATTTAATAGAGGTGATCTTAGAACAAGCAATTTCAATAACCAGAGCCATTTTTACGGTCAATAACTCCTAGTTTCCTTGCCAGGATCAAGCCATCTCATCTTTCAGGTTACCAGTTTCATCTTCAAGGTGGGCATTCGGGACTTGGAAATTATTTGCTTCCAAAGTATAATGTTCTTCCTGCATCAAGAATTCATGTATTCACTGAATTCCATCACACTCACAGAGCAGTGTCTACATTTGAATGTGGATGAAGCTACTTGTAAACAATTATGAACTCTGTTATTAAATTGGAGAGGGTGCAGAAAAATTTACCAGGATGTTACAGGGACTGGAGGATTTGAGTTATAAGGAGAGGCTGGCGCTATTTTCCCTGGATCATGGAAGGTTGAGGGGTGACCTTATAGAAATTTATAAAATCTTGGGAGGTTTACATAAAGTAAATAGCAAAGGTCTTTCCCCAAAGTCAGGGAGTCCAAGACTAGAGGACATAATTTTAATGTGAGAGAGAAAAGACTTAAAAGGGACTTGAGAGGCAACTTTTTTCACACAGAGGGTGGTTCATATGTGGAACTACCAGAGGAAGTGGTAAATGCAGTTATAGTTACAAGATTTCAAAGACATTTGGACAGGTACATGAATTGGAAAGGTTTCGAGGGATATGGGCCAAATGCAGGTAAATGGGACTAGTTTAGTTTGGGAAACCTGGTCAGCATGGAAGGGTTGGAATGAAGGGTCTGTTTCCGTGCCGTTTGACTCTGTGAATCTAGTTAAAAATCTAATCCTGCTTATAAAACTTCACCTGTGCACACATTCAGACAGACTCTTTTAAAAAAAAGGGTATCATGGGTGTAGGGAAAGACTGGGAGGGCAGTTCAATGGTCCCAGTCAACAGAGTTCATTGAGATGATTTATTGGCCTGTCAGGTCCAACACTTCCTTGATCTTCCTCCTCAGGTAGTTGCAGGAGGCACTGAGTGACTGGTGAATGATTATAAAGTCTCTGACTTATTGATATAAACTAATAGCTGATGAGGGAAATATTGTTTGCTGTCTTCAAATGCAACTTAAAAAATTATTGTTAATATTTTTTATGAATTATTTTTAAAAGGTAACCTTCCTTATACTAAAGTACATTGTGACATTCTGCTTTAGTTTTCTTTTTTGTCTCTGTTTCATTAATCTTTTAAAATTATTTCTTTGAAAAGTATCTTATTCACTGACTGATCTTCACATTTCTAATCACTAATCCCCCACACCACTTCAGCCATCCTTTACCGCCTACTCCACATCAATGACTTTTCTCTTTTTTCCTGGATTATAAAATACAGTCTTTCTTCAGTAACTTAAACAGAAATTAATCTTCTTTGGTATTACAGCAGCAAATTACGTTTATATGCAGCTGTCAATTCCAAGAAATGTGCCAAGTAGTTCAATCAAAAAGATAATTATTGAGCCAAGACGAAGGTAATAGATATTGAGGCAAAGGAGGAGAATCTGTGGAGTAAGAAAGTTTGTGTCCAATTTTAACTCTGTATATGTGAATGGGTTTTGAGTGAAAGAATATTGGACCCAATGCTCCAAGTTGATGATCTTTCTTCAGAACGTGAGTGGCCAAAATCTCGGTCAAGAAATGAATTTTAAGGACTTTATTCGATGAGTGGAAAGAGATAGTGTTGGTCAAGACTTTTGTCCACACTTTTTGCACTTTGTCATACAAAAGTTAATATTAACATTATCATCCCGTACCAAATGGTCCCTTATTAAACTAGAGTGCTGTTTGAGTGCTGTTGCCAATGTCATGTGGGAGCGTCATCCAATGACTACACATAATGTGAAAGATGAATGTTTTGCCAATGCTTCCCGTCTATTGAGATCTGTTGGTGGAAAGTTGGCCTTAAAAAATAATATTGGGCTGAGATTATGCCCAGAATTTTCCCCATATTGAGATCACAAATGCTTGGCCAGAATATTGTGGGCAGTGCTGCTGCAATTTTCTGATGTGCACAAGCAAGGCTCCCTACTAGGACAATGACCTTGAAGATTAAATGAATTATCTCATCACTGAATATCAAACATGTTCTACCCTAAACCATTGAGTCGAGAAACCATCGCTGATGTTCTCCCCTAATTCCTCCATTTTAGCTCCCTCCCCTGTTAGGTGCCCTATTTCAGAGAAGCTAAAAGGTAGATCATTGAAATTGCCACCAAATGATGCCACTTTCTCTCTGGAGATGACCATTCAGAGGACCTCAGCGAGGTGCATCCACCTGAACTGCAAAAATGTAGTCTTTGTTGGAAAGTCACTGCAGCTTTCAGATCAAAACAAGTGCTAGATTGACGGCTACTGGTGTCATAAATATTCAGTCCTCTGCTGTCCAGAGGTTTTACAGTGTTATAAAGCTGGTGGGTGATTACAGGGTTACCTCTAGCTTTAGAGAAATATCTCTTCAATACAGTTTTATAACAGAATAATGAATACACATCAACAAAATGTCAAAATGCAACATTGAAGACCTATATTAAAATTTAAGGTTTGTATAAATGCACTATGAGTGTTATTTAATGGCCTAATATGACAGTTAGATGGTTCCTAGGCAACAGGCTAGAAATGTCGCAAAGTATTGCCCAACATCCATTCACTATAATGTCCAAGAGAATAATACACATTGGGCCTTTCTCATCTCAAAGTTTGCAGATGATACCACGTTGGGTGGGAGGGTGAACTGTGACGAGGATGCAGAGATCCTTCAGCATGATCCTGACAGTTTGGGTGAGTGGACAAATCAATGGCAGATGCAGTATAATTTGGATAAATGTGAGGTTATTCACTCTGGAAGCAAAAACCAGAAGGCAGATTACTACCTGAATGGCTGTAAATTGGGAGAGGGGAATGTGTGCAGCGGGACCTGGGCGTCCCTGTGCACAAGTTGCTGATAGTAAGCATGCAGGTGCAGCAAGTGGTAAAGAAGGCAAATGGTATGTTCATTGCGAGAGACTTCGAGTACAGGAGTAGGGATATGTTGTTGCAGTTATACTGGGCCTTGGTGAGGCCACAGCTGGAATACTGTGTACAGTTTTGGTCTCCTTTTCTGAGGAAGGATGCTCTTGAGGGAGAGCAGCGAAAATTTACCAGGCTGATTCCGGGGATGGCGGGTCTGACATCTGAGGAGAGATTGACTAGGTCCCATTAACAACTATTCACCCTCCCAGCCGGATTGTTATCAGCTCCTTTCATGGTCCAACTGTTCTTCTCTCTCTTTAGGCCCTATTCTATCGTTTACTGCCTGCCCCACCCACCTCCCTATTTTCTGCATATAAACTGATGTTTTCCCAGCTACTATCAGTTCTGAGGAAAAGTCACCGGACCTGAAATGTTATCTCTGTTTTCTCCTTCACAGATGCTGCCAGACCTGCTGAACCTCTCCAGCAACTTCTGTTTTTGTTCTTGACTAGGTTAGGATTGTTTTCGCTGGGGCTCAGACAAAAGAAGGGGGATCTCATAGAGAATTATAAAATTCTAACAGGACTAGACAGGGTAGATGCAGGGAGGATATTCCCGATGGTGGGTGTGGCCAGAACTAGGGGTCACAGCATGCGGATTCAGGGTAAACGATTTAGGATGGAGATGAGGAGACACATCTCCACCCAAAGAGTGGTGAGCCTGTGGAATTCATTACCACAGGAAGTAGTTGATGCCAAAACATTGAATGTATTCAAGAGGTGATTAGATAAAGCACTTGGAGCGAATGGGTTCAAAAGTTATGGGGAGAAAGTAGGATTAGGCTATTTAGTTAGATGATCAGCCACAATTGTGATGAATGGTGGAGCAGGCTCGAAGGGCTGAATGGCCTTCTCCTGCTCCTAACTTCTGTGTTTCCACTTAAGAGCTTTTGTAATCTCAGCTATCCCAAACTGTCTTAAAACTGTTAAGTGCTTTTGGAGTGTCCTATCTTCTATGTTTCTGTATTTCCCCCTGTGGTTAAGTAATGAGTTGACCAAAGGTCATTGAGTTACTTGACTCCCTTCAATCCATGGTGAAAGTACAATGCATATTGATCTGAACCACATCCTAACTTTAGGGCCTGATCAAAAGACCAAATCATTGATATGTTGGAAAGTGGATTTTCCAGTTGATCTCGGCTCTTTCCTGACGACTGTGAATGGGAATTGTGATGGGAAATTTTCCACAGAGTGATCAACACAGGAGATGTAAAGTCAGTGATGCAGAAAAGTAACTTTTGACCAGTGGTATGGCTTTCTAGGGAGCGCAGTTGTTGCTTTTCCTCCTGTCTTTGACCCATCTGCAGCTTAAAGACAAGTCCCCAATATCGATTCCCCAGTTCTGACAAAGGGTCACTGGATCCGAAATGTTAACTTTGCATTCAGTCCACAGATGCTGCCAGATCTGCTGAGCTTTTCCAGCAATTTCTGTTTTTGTTTCTGATTTACAGCATCTGCAGTTCTTTTGTTTTGCATAAAACCTGCATTGTGTTGCAGCATGTAAAGTAAGTTCTTTGCGCTCAGCGCTTCCCACTCTGTGACACATCAGCCTGCCAGCCCTCTCCCACACAAAGAACACATTTGCATATCTACAGGGTGAATTATCAATGTAAACAAACATTAGGAATGACAGTTCAGGCAGAGTGCATTCTTGGCTATTTAATCATGTGACATTTGATCACATGACATTTTATTGTGTAACTTCAGACCCCTGTAACTGAATGTCTTTGCTACTGCACAACAGCCTAATTACAAGAAAGGGAAACAGGAACAGGTACTTACTTGTATAAAGGTCAACTGTTAGGTAACCTGTTTTTTAGTTATCTTATTCATTGCAAAATCAATATTTATAAACTGCACCCACATTGTAAGGTTTGCTCTTTTAGAAGGATTAAAGGTTGCATCAGACCATTCCCTGAAAGTAGAAAAGATGAGTTATGTATTCTATTTAATAGAAGTTTATGTGGCGAAGCAAAATTATGTGGTTATTCTAGTGCTATCTCCATGTCACTTACAATTAAAATTAATATTAAAACTTAAAATTAACTCTACAGATTTCCACGACAATTAAAGTTCATTTTTCAACATGTACACATACATAATTATTGAAATACAAAGGAGTCATGTAAATCGAATTTTATTTCCTGTGAAGATTTTTTTTACAGACACTTGTTGAAGATTTGTCATTGCATGAAGTGCTTGAAATCAAAAATAAAAGAGTAGAGTAGTCCAGTGATTATGTGAGTGTTGAAAGATAGTCTTTGTAGTTATGCTTATTTATAACATAAGTTTTAAGCTTTTGGCAATGGTTTAACATGTCCCATGAAACTGACTCACCATTTGTCCAGAGATAATAGGAACTGCAGATGCTGGAGAATCCGAGATAACAAGGTGTGAAGCTGGATGAACACAGCAGGCCAAGCAGCATCATAGGAGCAGGAAAGCTTGATGTTTCGGGCCTAGACCCTTCATCAAATTTCTGATGAAGGCTCTAGGCCCGAAACGTCAAGCTTTCCTGCTCCTATGATGCTGCTTGGCCTGCTGTGTTCATCCAGCTTCACACCTTGTTATCACCATTTGTCCAGTTTTGGTTATTATCCAAACTTGGCATCTCCCTTGGGTTGTTCCCTCACATTTGGTCATTCCATACTTTAGACCATGTGTTTTCTGACCCAACCCCCCCCCACCATCACTGTACTGGGGGCAGGATGGAATTGGAGTTAGAATTTGAAGTTATTGCTTCGTCTCCCAACAGATAAATTGTTGATTCCAGGAGATTTCCAGACATTGGTTTTCCTAACAAAAATTCCTTTCAACATTTTTAATTCTGCAAAGCACTTAATCCTTCTATTGTTATACTGTTCTATTCATTTTATATATAAAGTCATACCCAACATTGCCACAAATGTTCAGAACTACCAATAGTAGAAATTCAGGGAAACTCTTCTTCAGCAATCCTTCGGGATCGAGGATGGCTTGCTTCCATTCCAGTTCGATGAATTCCAAAACAGCTGATAAATCCAGTGTGTGATCTGCAAATTCTATCACATTTAGGCCAGGTAGTGCTTGGACAGTTGTATGAACGGGTTGTTTGGAGGCTTGTGTGCTTCGTCTTGTACCTCGGCACTGCCTTTGCATGTTCCATTTGAGATTCCTCAATGTCTTCTGAGCCTCCCCGAATGAGTCTGTGCCAATTTATCAGTCACATGAGTCTCCTATGAGTTGTCTTCAGGGAAGCTTTGAGAATGTCCCTGTTTTCCTGGGATGATCTCTCTGTCACCAGTTAGAATTGTTAGCTAATGTTGAGTGGTTAGCACTTTGATGCTTTGTGTGAGTCTGCCTGGGAGAGGATACTGTTGCACTGCTTTTCTTGCTACAGGATTTGGAGGATCTTGCAAAGGTGCTTGTTGGTGGTACCTGCTGTAACTTTTCTAAGCTTCTAAAGGAAGTAGAAACCAGTGGATCACTGGTGCCTGATAAACCATCACCTCACTCCTGGGTTTGTGAACCTGCCCCTGAAACACACTTATCCTCAGTGGGCTGCAGGCTGAGCTAGCACATTGGAGGAGATGATGAGTTCTGTCATCCACGTCTGCCTTTTTCAATTTAGGAGAACTAAATAGTGGCTCAAAGAATGTTAGAAACAAAGAAGTTATATAGTACTTTTGATGACCTCAGGATATTTCAAAGACTCTGGCAGCTAATGAAATACTTTTGAAGAGCAGTCACTATTGGAATGCTATACAAATAACATGTGCACTCTGCAAGATGCCCATTTAAGTAAATAAAATATCAGCGCAGAAAGCGCTCTGATTTCCCAAGAATTCTAGCATGTATGCAAATGAATTAAGAGGAGTTTAGTTGTAGCTATGATTAGCTCATTCAAAATGACAACGGTGCACTTTAGCAACTGCACATGGGTCATTAACCCTGATTACCTACCATTCATATGCAGATAAAGCCCTAACAAACCTACAGTTTTGGATTAGAGTTCTGTAGATTAAAATGGCCCACTGCCATTATTAAAAGAATGCTGAACAGAAAATTAAAGTTATGCAATTGACTAATCATTCAAATGACCCGATAATTCAGTGTTTTGTACAAAATTTGAACTTCTCTGCATTATTTATATTCTGAATTAAATTTTTGAGTTTTAGCTGACAAGAATAGCATTTATTGCCCATTCCTAGTTGTCCTTGACCTGGCCCTGGTAAGTACTTTGTCTTGGACTATGACAATCTGTGTGATAGCAGTACTTCCAGTGTCACTTGGTAAAGAGTTTTGGTTTATTTTCACCCTGTGATGATAAAGGAACAGCAGCAGTACTGGTTCCATCCCGCCTCTTCGACTTGTCTGCCTCCTCTCCACCTATCCTCTCCTCTATCCATCCTCTATCCGCCTCCCCCTCTCTCCCTATTTATTTCAGAACCCCCTTCCCCTCCCCCATTTCTGGTGAAGGGTCTAGGCCTGAAACGTCAAGTTTTCCTGCTCCTATGATGCTGCTTGGCCTGCTGTGTTCATCCAGCCCCACGCCTTGTTATCTCGGATTCTCCAGCATCTGCAGTACCTTTTATCTCTGTAGCAGTACTGGGATGGTTTTCACTAGGAAGGCAACTTGGAATTGGTGCTACTCCCTTGCAGCTCAGAGATAGCAAGAGCTGTAGATGCTGGAGTCAGAGACTCTGATGCTGCCTGGCCTACTGTGTTCCTCCAGCCCCACACTGTTTTGTTCCTTGCAGCTCCTTTACCCTTCTAGTTGGTGAAGGTTACAAGTTTGGATAGTCTTGTTGACGAAACCACAGCGACTTGTTGAAGTATAGGTCTTGTGGGGATGTTATTTTCTTCAGTCGTGGGGCCCTAGTGGTGGAGGAAGTGGATATTTAAGATATGAAAGCTTTTGATCATACTTTTTTTGTGCAAACACAACTTAGTGAGGAGTAGGAATATTACAAAAGTGGGATGTTGTATTTTTGAACAACAGTTATTGTCAGACACATGAAATAGAGGTCATGAACAGAAATGTACTGAATGACCAATTACTCCAGTTTTCCTGATATTAGTTAAGGGATGACCGTTGTCTCAGACACGAGGAATACTTTCTGTTCCTCTTATCACCATAGGATCATTCACATTTGCCTGAATAAATAGACAGTGGTAATTTACATCTTAATCAGATGACAGATTTTCAACAATATCTCCCTTCAGTACAGCATTGAAAAATCAGCCTAACTTCAGTGCTCAGGTTTGTTGTTGGATTTGAACCCATTATCCTTCTGACTTGGAGGTGAGTAATTTCACTGAAACAAGCCAGCGAGTAGTGAATGAACATATGAAACAGAGCCAGTGGTTGCACTATCGAGCATTATAACTCACTGGTCAATTGGCAATTTAGCTACAACAATGCAATGTTCATACTCCCACACTAATCTGTTTGGTGTGAAGTTTTGAAGCAACCTCATTTCTTGAAAGCACCTTTAACTGGCAATGGCAAAATGAAAAGGACATTTAGGAAGGTGAGTGCATACATGAATATATCTTCTGACAAATGGGCTATTTGCTGAATTCAATATTTTGTAAATTTGGACCAATAAAATCTTCCTTTGTAATTTAGTCTGTTCATTTAGAAATGAATATTATTATGAATAAGGTGTACTGGGGCAGACAATGTGCTAAGGCTAGTTTATAATGTTTTGTGATTTGAATTAAAGCAAGGAACATTTTAGTTTTCTTTTACCGTGTGATGCTTGTCATGTATCAAAAGTGGGTGTGTAACTGGGGCAGGCGATGGCCCAGTGGTATTCTCTGTGGACTCAGGAATGTTCCAGGGACTTTGGTTCAATTGATTTCAATTCAGTTAAATGACTCCAGACCCATAGCAACGTGGTTGACTCTCAACTGCTTTCTGGGCTGGAAGTGCAATGAATGCTAGCCTAGGCAGTGATGCCCTCATCCTGTGAATGAATTTTTAGAAAATTGCCTCCTGTTCCAATGTCACTGTTAGGTGGTCAACATAATAATGGGATGTATGCTGTTGTAACTGCAGGTATTTCTCCTATAACATGACAGTCGCGTTCTTGTGTGACCTTGCACTATAGAAAATTGTGCTATAGAAAATCGCATTATTGGGAAATCGCAATAGAAAATCGCTATACCTGTACAGCAGAAATTTTGTGTTATCCAAACGGCGTCCACTATTCATCAGTCGTGTTTCAGCCAATTTGCGTTAATGAAACGCATGTGAAATACCTGTATCTCTGAGTTCAACGTCAAAAGTAATATGAAGAAACGAGTAAGCCTAGTCAAATGACTTTATAATGGAGATGGTGTACTATCCATAAGTTATGGATCATAACTCATTAGTTAACAGACAGATTAACTGCCCATGGTGGGACTGGCGATTTGTTCATCTCTCTTGGCAATATGAAAAATATCCAATCTGCCCAGGTAACTATCTAACACGTTCCTTTTTAGGTAAATCTAATCAACTGAAGTAACAAAAAGAAATTAATTTTCAATGGTGCTAATAGCAAGAATGCAGAGATGGAAATCTCAAGCACACAAATCAAATCTCCTTTATCATTCCTGGTCTCAGTAAAAGTGATGACGAAGCTGACAGATTGCTGTAAAAACCCACATATCATTTCAGGGAGGAGCCACCCCCTCACTTGGTCTGGCCAGTATGTGACTCAGTACTGACACCTCGCTTTACTCAAGATGGGCAATAAATACCAGCTTTGACAGATTCAGTGAATTAATTTAAAAATATATATCTACATAAACTCAAAACTAATTCCTCCCAAGCATAAACTTGCTCATCAATCAATCCATTCCTCGCATTAAGCGCCTTATCAGTCTCACTGCTGCCGAGGGCAGCTACTTCACAGGCGACAATCATAGGTTGTAAACCAGTAAAGCAGTACTAATCTTATAATGACAGCTTCCAGGCTTGGACTTTTGTGGGACAGTGGTAGTGTCCTTATCTCTGAGCCAGGAGGCCTGGGTTCAATCCCTACCTGCACCAGAGTTGTGTCATAATATCTCCAAAGAGGTTGACTAGAAAATATCTAACCCCCAGGCTTATGTCAATAAACATCTAGCTACTGCGTAATATGTTTAAAGAGCTTGGGGATTTAAATGCCTTGACAGCCTGACAGTTCACTTAGTTAATCCATTTGTGACACATGTTCCTGTCCACTTTTAATAATTCCAAAGGCACCTTACCTCTCCCAAAGGCATTCATGGACTTATCCAAAATAATACTGTGCCTCCAAATTACTCATACAGCTTTTGCTCAAACAGGTAAAGCCAATGAATTCTGTTTTGGATATCCCATTAATGACGATTGTATCTGTTTTTACATATGTAGCTCCCTTTGTGATCCATGAATAAGTAAAATATAACCTCCTGGTAAGAATGATGGGTGCCAGGTTTAGGGTTGAGGTTTGTGAAATCTGGGCTCCAGCACTATATTAGCTACACGGAGTCTCTGTCCTTGTGAAAATGCTACCTGACTGGCTGAGAATTTCCAATATTTTTCTGCTTTTGATTCAGGTTTTCAGAAGATGCAGCATTTTGCTTCTGAGTTCTCCTGGTACCCTTGCCAATATTTATCCATTAACCAGCATCGCTAAAGTAGATTATCACATCATTATTGCTTTTGTAAAACCTCACTTTGTGCTAATTGGCTGCTACATTTTCTACATTCCAACAGCAACAATTTTGACGACATGTATTCCCTCCCTAAGGGCATTGTGATCTCAGGGCAGTGACTTGAAAGAAATTCTGGGATTTGCATTTTAATCAATCAAAACCTGCATCTCCTTTCTAACTGATTAAAGATTTAACAGGAGAGAATCAGCCAGCCATTTTAGAGTTATTAAATACATTCGCATCAGTTGTATGATCTTTTGAGCTTTTACTTATAAATTCTGTCTTGATGCTTCTCTCACTACACCTGATGAAGGAGCAATGCTCCAAAAGCTAGTGTTGTCAAATAAATCTGTTGGACTGTAATCTGATGCTGTGTGATTTTTGACCTTGTTCAACCCAGTCCAATGCTGGCACCTCCACATCGGGGCATTGCGGGTTGACCTACAGAACATGCACTGCAGAGGTTTAAGAGGGCAGCTTACCACCACCTACTCACGGGCAACTAGGGATGGGCAGTGAATGCTGGACAGTGAGCGACATCCACATCCCACAAATGAATAAAAAATCTATTCACTGTCTGTACTTCATTGGCTGCGAAACACTTCAGAATGTCTGGAGCTCATGGAAGATGCTGTCTAAATGCCATTGACTAGCCTCCCTTTTTTCCCTATTGAAGACATCAGAAAAGAGTCTAAGTCTACACAACATCTTTTGAACTTTCAGACTTGCAAAGGAACCTCAACAAGTGTGTTTGTTAAATGATCAACGCTGAGCCAACAGCACTCTATGGAGTTAACTGCCTTTAATAGGATTTAATAGCTGCTTGCATCTCAATTAGCAAATTGCAGAGAAAATTAAATATTCGGATAGTGTGCTTGCAGCTTTCTAAGACAGATTGCATTGATTCAGCTCCAGAACAAACAGTCTAATGATTTTCACAAGGAAGGCCAAAGAATAGCCCCATGACGTGATGATTGTGGAACAAAATGCTCCACTGAGTATCATGAAATAAGATCTCCTTTGATGTGGCAACTCTTTACTGATCAAAATACCTCCATTAAAGCAACACTGAATTTGCATGTGAGACTGCAGCGTGTCTTCAGTCTATAATGAAGTTGTATTCTTCAACTTGAGCTTATCCAAAACCCAGCTTCCCACATCCTAACTCGCTCCAAGTTCTTTACACATTACCTCTACGTTTGGGTGACTGAATTTGGTTCCGTGTCTCCTCAAATTTAAAATTCTCATTCTCATGTTCAAATCCTTCACTCTTCCCCCAGCTCTATAAACTCCTCCAGTCCTACAATCCTCTAAGATCTCTGTATTCCGCTGATTCTAGTCTCTGCTATCTCCTGATTCTGGGCTTTCTTTGTGCCAGTATTGGTGAACTACCTTCAGCAGTCTAGGTTTTAAGCTTTGCCTCCCTTTCTTTCTTGTTCTCTTCCTTTCTTCTTCTTAACTTCTTAAAACTGAGGTCTTATTTAGCCACCAGTGTTACTTTCTTCTTTGGTTCATTTCCATCTTTTTTAATTGAGATATGATCCTGTGAAGGAGGTTGGGACATTTTACTCTGTTCAAGATGCTAGTTTCTTATTGAAGAATTACTTATTACCGTGTTGATTAACATATTAAAAAGCAGCAGACTCTTTCAGTTTTATGCTATGGTCAGTGACTTGTGAAGTATGATGTAACATTAGGTGGACATTTGCTAGTTTACTTCATTTAGAATTGGGGGATTAAGTAGTTTGGGTGTAGTCCATGGTAAGAAGAAGGTGTAACACACTGAGAAAGGAATGGGTTTGATGGGCTGACTGGTCTTTTCTCAGTCTGTGCTTCATACCTGCTTTGTTGGCCATTCTGTAATAAGTTGAGATAATTGGAGGTGTAATGAACGAACAAGATAAAGGAAGGCCAGATGCTAGTATTGGTATTGGGGCAACAAATGAAATTTTAGTTTGAGACAATCAAGGGCCAGTTAACTACTTCCAGCATCTGTTCAAAGGAGCAGGACTAGGCCAATCAGCCCATTGAGCTTGCTCTGCCATGCAATCAGATCATGGCAGATCCTGCTGAGCTTTTCCAGCAATTTCTGTTTTTGTGCCTGATTTCTAGCATCTGCAGTTCTTTCGATTTCTTTAAGTAGTATATCTTTACCTCAACTCAGTTGACTCACCTTAACTTCATATACCCAAGAAATTAAACAAGACCAGACCTGTTTATCATAATATTTCTTTCATAAGTCAGGCTGGTAGAATTTCACAAGGTTCCATTTTAGAATCATAGAATCCCTATAGTGTGGAAAGAGGCCATTTAGCCCACTGAGTCCACACCAACCCTCCAAAGACCATCCCACCCAGACCTAGCACGCCACCCAATCCCTGTAACCCTGTATTTCTCATGGCTAATCCACCTAGCTTGCACATCCCTGCAACCATGGGCAATTTAGCAAGGCCGATCTACCCAATCTGCGCATCTTTGGCCTGTGGAAGGAAACTGGAGCATCCAGCGGAAACCCACACAGACACAGGGAGAATGTGCACCCTTCACACAGATAGTCGCCTGAGGCTGGAATCGAATCCTCGGCACTGTGAGGCAGCAGTGCCCACCACTAAGCCACCATGCCAAGAGGTGAGAGCAAGTCCAATGAGACCAACACTTCATCACAAAGCAGTGTATGGTCCAGCCACAGGTTCCAGTATGTCACAAAAGCTTGGACTCAAAGTGGCAGCATTTGAGAACGCAGAGCTCTAGCTGCATTCATTGGGGAAGTGGTGGGGGGTGTGGAGAGGTACAAAGGACTGGATCTTTGGATTGTCCCCTGATTGCAGTCTGTCCTACAGGGATGAGTCACAAAGTGGGGGAGTGGGCAAGTGTAGCAGAAGTTGTAAATATGGTGCTTGATATTTGTGGTGCTGATAAGTTTAAAACGGAATTGTTATTTAATTTGTGTCCTTTGTGGGAAAAGAATGTTTTCTTGTGATTCATATAGAGAGTGTTTCTTCATTACAGATTTCCTGACAATATATTTCAAAAGATGACATTTAAATGGCTAGCTATTTCTGATGGATTGAGCTATTTTAGAAATTGAGGAACACTTCGTCATAAAACATGCACTCTTGGTAATGCAATTATAGTGCACAAGTTTGTCATCCAACTATGTATCACAGTTTTAATAATAACTGATACACATACTTTTCTCAAGAGTCATTTCTTTGCTACCCGAAGGCTGCAGGAACAGCAATTCATATTCCGCTTGGGAACCCTGCAGCCCAATGGTATCAATGTGGACTTCACAAGCTTCAAAATCTCCCCTCCCCCTACCACATCCCGAAACCAGTCCAGCTTGTCCCCGCCTCCCTAACCTGTCCTTCCTCCCACCTATCCCCTCCTCCCACCTCAAGCCCCACCCCCATCTCCTACCTACTAACCTCATCCCACCCCCTTGACCTGTCCGTCCTCCCTGGACTGACCTATCTCCTCCCTACCCCCCCTACCTACACTCACCTTTACTGGCTCCATCCCCGCCTCTTTGACCGATCTGTCTCCTCTCCACCTCTCTTCTCCTCTATCCATCTTCTATCCGCCTCCCCCCTCTCCCTATTTATTTCAGAACCTCCTTCCCCTCCCCCATTTCTGAAGAAGGGTCTAGGCCCGAAACATCAAGCTTTCCTGCTCCTATGATGCTGCTTGGCCTGCTGTGTTCATCCAGCACCACACCTTGTTATCTCATTTCTCTTGAACCTGCTTTTTCTTTTCATTGGGATCTCTCTGCCTTTTTTCCTAAATCTGCATTGTTTCAAGACTGAGGCTGGTCAATGAAGGATCTCACAGACACAAGGCCAGTCGGGAGCTGGGTTACTTGCCTTAGACTTCCCAGCCTCTGACCTGCTCTTGGAGCCGCAGTATTTATACGGCTAGTCCAGTTCATTTTCTCGTCAATGGTGACCAGCGGGGTGCTGACAATGGAGAGGGTGGGGTTTCAGTGAATGGCTGGCAGCTCTCTGAGGCAAAAACCCCTCCCCAGAGGGGTAAAGAGGTCTCACCTTCCAGCAATTAAAGCACTGCCAAATGGGACAGCCAGTATCGGTGGCTACAAAAACAGAAATTGCTGGAAAAGCTCAGCAGGTCTGAGGTCTGATATGATTTCTCTCCCGACATGCTGCCAGACCTGCTGAGCTTTTCCAGCAATTTCTGTTTTTGTTTCTGATTTGCAGCATCTGCGGTTCTTTTGGTTTTTATTTAGTATCAGTGGATAAACTTGTCCCCTGCTCCTGATGTTATTCACACAACGGGAAACACCAGCATCCAAAACAATCCCACCCATGGTTCCAGTGTTGAAAACACATTACTCAGTTCCCTTTTTACAGACTGTTCCTAAACTTTGATAATGACAGACATAAAGGGAGCAATTTAAAAATGGTTTCTGAAACCCAACACTATGGAGTCAATTTTTGAAAGACGTTAGATATAGTTTTTACTTTGAAATCGAAGGAACAGTAGTTCTTTAATTCCACCCTAGGCATGTTTCATTCTAAAATGGGTTGCCAATTCTTTTTTTTTCAAGCTTGAGAATCAGGAAATGAAACAGCTTTGTTGGCATAAACCCACCTTGGCAGCTCCTGGTTTTACTCAAAGCTAGATTAATTCTGTTGTTTCCTGGATAGAAGACAGGATTTTCAGTTCTCACTGATTAAAGAGGTCATCTTCTGTTCACTTAATCAAAACAAAAATCAAACTAAGTTATTGAGCTTGTTCGATCTATAAATGTTGTTACTCCAGTCAGCTCATGGAAGTCCTTGCAATGAATCACTGAAGGATGATTCAATGTTTATACACCCCATTTACAGTGTCAGCAGAGTCTTTATGGGGTTTTGCAAGCAGTGTGTGCTTTTATTCTCCTGACTTTAAAGGGGTTTAGTTGAGGAGGTGATGACCCAGTGATATAATCACTGGACTATTAATCCGGAGACCCAGATAATGGTCTGGGGACTTGGGTTCGAATCCCGCCATGGCAGCAGGTGGAAATTGAATTCAGTAAATACCTGGAATTAAGAGTCAAATGATGATCATAAATCCATCCCCAGTGGTCGGGAAAAATCCATCTGGTTCACTAATGTCCTTTAGGGAAGGAAACTGCCATCCTTACCTGATCTGGCCTATATGTGACTCCAGACCCATAGCAATATGGTTGACTCTTAGCTGCCCTCTGGGTAATTAGGGATAGGCAATAAATGCTGCCTAGCCAGTGATGCTCATGTCCTGTGAACGAATAAAGAAAAAAAAGTTAAACTCTTACGCAGTAGGTTATGGGGGAGAAGCAGGGTTAGTCTACTTCATGTCCTTTAACTCAGTGGCAGAACCCTGCAGTCAGCCTTAAGTGATTGCAGATGAATGGGTGTAAGTGGCACGGTGGCTCAGTGGTTATCACTGCTGCCTCACAGCACCAGGGACCCAGGCTCAGTTCCAGCCTTGGGTAACTCTCCAGGTGGAGTTTGCACGTTTTTGCCGTGCCTATGTTGGTTTCCTCCGGTGCTGTGGTTTGCCCCACAGTCCAAAGATGTGCAGGTTAGGTGGGTTGGCTAAATTGCCCGATAGTGTGCGAGGATGTGCAGGCTAGGCGGATTAGCCGTGGGAAATACGGGGTTAGAGTGGGGAGCTGGGTCTGGATTGGATACCCTTTAGAGGGTCAGTACAGACTCGATGGGCCAAATGGCCTCTTTCAGTACTGTAGGGATTCTGTGATTCTGTGCTTGCTTGACAGGTTTAAATATCAAAGCCAGGTTGACACACTTACATGCTCTTATCGGGTTTTTGCACTATCAGATATCCCACCTTTCACTTCAGGTATTAAATCAAGGTGTCGTCTCAGGTCAATGTGAGAGATCCCATGGCAAGAAGAAGAGCAGGGAACACTCCAGGTGTCCTGGCCAACCTCTGAGCAGTTGATCTGCTCATAGTCTCATTGGTGTTTGATGCACCTTGCTCTGTGCAAATTAGCTACATGACAACTGAGAACACACTTCACTGACCATTAAACATTTTAGGATGCCCTCAAGACATATTTGAAACATAGAAGATCCTGAGGGATCTTGACAGGGTAAATGGATCATGTTCAGGCAGGTGGGCTTAATTTAGAATGGCATCATTTTCAGCACAGACATGGTGGGCTGAAGGGTCTGATCCTATGCTATACTGTTCTATATTCTATGCTATATGTGAAAAGGATGTTTCCTCTTATAATAGAATTTAGAAATAGGGATCGCCCATTTTAAACAGAGATAAGGCAATTTGATTCTCTGAGGATCATAATTCTTTGAAATTTTTTTCCTGAAGTGTAGGTAGAAGCAGAGTCTTTGAATGTTTTAGGGTAGAGTTAGATTTATGGTTGGAAGGAAAAAGGTGGGGTGAAACATTGCCAGAGATAGATGAGAATATGGGTTTAAGGTTACAATCAGTCAGTCAGTCAGTATCTTATTAACAGAGTGGGCTCAATGTTCAAGGGGTTGCCATTTTTTGATCGGGGTAAAACATTCCCAATCCTTCAGTTCTCTGGCTTTATCTAAGGAAAATGGGAAGGTTGGGGTCAGTGTCTCTGGAATTTCCACTGTTGTATCCTTCAGCAAGCTAGGATTTCTACCAGGAGGCTGCTTCTTACTGAAGTTCCTCGTCTTCACCCATGATTGTCTTATCCAATTTCTCTACCTCCTTCAGTATTCCTGCATTGGGCAGCATCCACTTCTTCTCATGAGACCAGACGTAAAGTATTGGTTTGGTCCCTCGCCTGTGCCTTCAGTCTCCACAAAGAGTTTGCCATTTAATCCCCCATTGGCCCACCTTCCTTTGCCTATAGCCTTGCCCTATTTGTGTTTTTACAGAAGACGTTTGTATACTTTCTTAGGTTCACTGCTGGTATGTCTACATCTTCAGTTGTCCAGGGAGCTCTAATCCCCGTTCTACACCCCTCACCTGAATGTTCTCATGTGAACAGGTACAATCTACCATTGAAGTTTTCTCTGTGAGTTTTTCATTCTAATCCATCTGAATCTCTCTTCAACTCCCTGAAATTACCCCTCCCCCTGTTTTATATATACATTTACAGTTCATTTTTCATTCTGCTATTCCATGACTGTTCTTTTTCATCTGTTTGTGGGAACTTGCAGCATCCAAATTGGCTGCTACATTTCTTCACATGATAATGGTGACTGCATCAGTGAGGTAATCCATTAGTTGTGAAGAGTCTTAGCAAGGCTTGACAACTGTGGGGAGGTGCTGCATCAATTCAAGTTGTCCTTCTCAATATAATAAAAGGAATTAAACTTTGTCCGTTGATGTCCGTTGGTGCATCTCTCGTGGAGAGTCTGTGGAGTTATGGAGGGAGTAGGGTGGCAAACACTAGCACCCTCTGGGGAAGGCGTGGTGGAAGCTGTCCAAGTGGCATGGCCAGCACCTTCAGCTGTTGCTTGTGTGATCCACACAATGGCTTGGATCCCCGTGTCTGCACCTGAGATCTCCAAACAGACCTTCTCATGATATAAAGCAGTATTTATAAACCTGGACTATGTGAGTCCATTTGACATGGGCAGCACAGTGGCTCAGTGGTTAGCACTGCTGCCTCACAGCGCCAGGGCCCTGGGTTCACATCCACCCTCGGGCGACTGTCTGCGTGGAGTTTGCACATTCTCCCTGTGTCTGTGTGGGTTTCCTCTGGGTGTTCTGGTTTCCTCCCACAGTCCAAAGATGTGCACGTTGGGTGGATTGGCCATGGGAAATTGCCCATAGTGCCCAGGGATGTGCAGGCTAAGTGGGTTAGCAATGGGAAATACAGGGTTACAGGGATAGAGTGGGGTCTGAGTCTGGGTGGGATGTCTTTGGAGGGTTAGTGTGGACTTGATGAGCCGTATGGCCTGCTTCCACACTGTAGGGATTCTTTGATTCTATATTCACTGAACATGCAGCGAAGAACAAGGGTCCAGCATGAGCTCTATTTGAATGAAAAGACACCCCCTTTCCATATCAGTTAGATCTGAATAATTTCTGCGATTGCAAGGTCTCAGGAAGTACTGTGCAGCAAATTTTTGGAGGAGTTAAGATGGGTTCCAGGATTTGGCAGTGAGTGGTACTGCACCTGCACAAGGAGGGCAGAGGATTTGGAAACCAGTTCATACAAGGACAGTGGCAGACATGTGAGCTGGAAATGAAGCGCAACACATCAGGGAGATGCAGCTCACGCTGCAGAGAGAGAAAACTCTCTGCTGCCCACTCTGCCAAGTTGGAGACACCATCCCTCCCATATTCCTTTGCATTCTGGCCAAAGCACCCAGCATCTCAATATGCATTTTCACCAATGTCTTCTCAAATGCTGCACCATTGCAGGTAACATCAAGCTCCTGCAGCAGAATTCATTTGTGACATGAACTATCCTTTCTCTTGGGCCTATCTGCAGTCCATTGGTGACTCAATACATAAAGTTCCAAACTCTATCGTAACCTTGACGGTCAATGCAGTGCAGTATCTGAGCTGGTGGCAGTGAGAAATGGGGGTCCCGTATCAATGCTGGCCTATCGCTCGCTTTCCTTCTCCTGGTAGGTCAGAGGTGTTTGATAACAGGAGCCTGGAAGGGATTATCAAGGTGGAGGAAGAGGAGTGAATTCCAAAGAAAGAGCTCTGTGGTCAACCCAATTTCTTCAACTTGCCTGATAAGGAGATGAGGGTGTGTTCAGAGTTGGGAATGGGCTAAGGGCAGAGGCATATTATCAATGTTATAATGATAGTCTTAGAGGTCTACAGTACAGAACAAAGTCCTTCAGCCCATTGAGTCTATGCCTGTTAAAAACAACCATCTAGCTATTCTAATCCCATTTTCCAGCACTTGTATAACTTGGCATCACAAGTGCACATCTAAATATGACTTAAACATTATGAGGGTTTCTGCCTCCACCACCCTTACCGACAGTGAGTTTCAGATTCTCACCATGCTCTAGGTGAAAGAATCTTTCTTCACATCCCCTCTAAACTTACTGCCCCTTACCTTAAATCTGTGCCCCAGGCCATTGACCCCTCCACCAAGGGAAAAAATTCTTTCCTGTCTCCACTGTCTATGCCTCTCATAATTTTGTACACCTCAATCATGTCTCCTCTGCTCTAAGGAATACAACCCCAGTCTGTCCACACTCTCTTCATATCAGAAACTCGGCACCCCAGGGGACATCCTGGTAAATCTCTTCAGCTCCCTCTCCGGTGCTGTTGTATCCCTCCTATAATGTGAATTCCACAACTGCACAACTCTAGCTGCAGCCAAACCAACATGTTATATAGAGATAACAAGCATGGGGCTGGATGAACACAGCAGGCCAAGCAGCATCATAGGAGCAGGAAAACTTGACGTTTCGGGCCTAGACCCTTCATCAGAAATGGGGGAGGGGAAGAGGGTTCTGAAATAAATAGGGAGAGAGGGGGAGGCGGATAGAGGATGGATAGAGGAGAGGATAGGTGGAGAGGAGGCAGACAAGTCGAAGAGGCGGGGATGGAGCCAGTAAAGGTGAGTGTAGGTAGGGGGGTAGGGAGGAGATAGGTCAGTCCAGGGAGGACGGACAGGTCAAGGGGGCGGGATGA
>JAHRHZ010000095.1:6319141-6329847 GCA_024137785.1 Ginglymostoma cirratum | reverse complement strand
CCCACACCAGTATACCAACCCACACTGGTATACCAACCCACACCAGTATACCAACCCACACTGGTATACCAACCCACACCGGTATACCAACCCACACCAGTATACCAACCCACACCAGTATACCAACCCACACTGGTATACCAACCCACACTGGTATACCAACCCACACTGGTATACCAACCCACACCGGTATACCAACCCACACCGGTATACCACCCCACACCAGTATACCACCCCACACCGGTATACCAACCCACACCGGTATACCAACCCACACCAGTATACCAACCCACACCAGTATACCAACCCACACTGGTATACCAACCCACACTGGTATACCAACCCACACTGGTATACCAACCCACACCGGTATACCACCAATACTACTATACCAACCCATTGAATATACCAAGCCTGTACCAACCAGCCCCAGTATACCACTCCATCCTAGTGTACCAGACAGTGAAAATTCTCAGCTCTGGGAATGGATTAGGAATCTAGAATTTGGGTCCCACCTGTTTATCTTGAAAGCCCCCGTAATGTACTTCACCGTCAGGTCAGGAAAATCAAATGTAGAAGTGATGCAGCTTCTGTTTCTGAATTCTAAATGCTGTGTTGAGAAGTGAGGATAGGCATAAGTCATTTGAACAGTTGCTTAAAACACCCTAATATCTGCTTATGGATTTTAGAATTTCCAACCTGACTATGACAGAGCATACTGTCAGACTCACCCATGAGAGAAATACAGAATTTATATAATCATCAAACATGATTTTATTTTGAAGATTTTGCACTTAAATGAAAATACTTCCCTCTCTGGACACCTCTCCTGCATTATTTCCAGGTTCAGGGAGAGCAGGGAGCGTGCTGACTGATTGTGACAAGGCTCAGTGCTCAATATTATCACAAAGCTGCTTGTGGAACTTTGCCGTGAGCAAATTAGTTGTGTGTTTCCACCATTATAATGGTGAACACATTTCACAAAAGACTGCATTAGCTATTAAGCAGTTATAGTGGATACTGAGGGGTAATGTATCTGTATGTTTTCATTTCTGGCCATGGAAATGTATCTGCGAATGAGACCTGTAACTTTAAATTGTATAGTGGCTGATCTTTTGTTACATAATTTTAAGCCCACATCTATAAAATTGTGTTCAAGGCAGACTGCTCCATCAAAAGGTAATGTTAAAAACTGTTTATAGTGTTTGGCTTCTTTACAATACTGTGATCAGCTTACTGAAGTTACATATTACAATAAAGAATAATCAGGCTTTAACCGTACTGTTATTTAAAGACTACTCAATGAACCTTACCACGTAATGCTGGTTGCTCTATGCTGCGTACCTCTTTACATACATTTTCTCTTTATCTTTCTCAATCTAACTAACTCCGTCCCCAATGTGCTGTTTATGTCCAGTGAGGAGCACCTCCATAGCATCATCTTAAAATTGCTCCACTGCCTTAAAGTCCTTTCACAAAACTTCTCCCAAAGTCTATTTTCTGAAATCATGAACATTGATTAATATTTATATGCATTCTCAAATGACTTACCGGGATGACTTCTTTTCATCACATTTCCTGTACTTTTTTTCTGTTTATCTCCCACTCGTCCCCTTTGACTTGATTTGTATGTGTCAGTGGATGGGTCTGGAAAGTCTGTAACCAGGTAGGGATAGAGTTGGTGGGCTTTTCTCTTCTCTGTTGACTAACAGAAGGATCTTGATTTATGTAACTGCAGGATTGTATGGGGAAGTTGGGTTGTTTCATCTTCTCCATAAATATTTGGAATTGCTAATGATGTTACCTCTCTGACAAAAGAATTAATAAGTTTGTAAATTGACAGCATAAAACTATTCTTCAGTGTTCTGTTCCAAGGCAGAATACACTTGCTGGCTTTGAAACCATTTGTTTTGATGCTAGATGTGTGCTTCAAGAAATGGCTTCTTTTCCTACAATGAAAAAATTGTTGGCATAAGGCTGGGCAGTTCTGTCTTTGTTGATGTGGGATTTTAGCTCCCCACCTGTGATGAGACACATTAGATTTTGCTTAGGATTTTACACTGAGGTTTTCACATATGGTGTTTTTTTAGATGAGAGAGCTGTCTCCTCTGGTCAAATGCTCAATTGTGCTTTAAGTAGTTAACACCCTATAGAATGTTTTGTATTAAATGGAACCTTTGCTTTGTCAAGCATCTCTAACTGTTTTCTAGACTTTATTTTCACTGCTATGTGGGCTAGTTGTTCTATAGTTAGATCTCTTTTGATGGAAGAAGTTCAGGAACTGATTCATCTAAGAGATCAACAGTGATTCTGTCACAAATGAGCTCTTGTTGGAAGTTTACATAGTTGCATGTTTCGGGTAGTATGTACAGATCATTAATAAGGCTATCTCCAGATTATTGATGGAGTTGGTGACTGCTGTTGGAACATGATCTTGCCACTGTCTTGTTGGTTCTTGAAATAAAATATTGATCAAATATTGTTGGGGAAATATAAAACAAATATAAAGCCGTTCTGAGGAAGGCTCACCAGACACAAAACTTTAACTCTGATTTTTCTTCACAGATGCTGCCAGACCTGCTGGATTTTTCCAGCAACTTCTCTTTTTGTTCCTGATTCGCAGCATCCGCAGTTCTTTTGGATTTTAAAACATAAATTGTTCCACATTGAACTTTGTCAATGTAACAGAAGATATGATGTTCTTCCCCTGTAGCACAGAAATTTGCGAATCTGATCTGCATTTGATTTGGTGTCTGTTCCTAAATCCTGTTTACAAAGTTAGGAATTGTGTTTTTCACATTTGCCAATTTACTGATCTATCAATTGGATCTGATAGCTGAATATCTCTGGTGGAAGGATTGGTACCAGTAAATTTTGTTGCATTGGCTAATCACTGATAGGCTGATTGTTGTTGATTATTTTCTTGATTTGGACAATCATTGTTAGGATTTTGGTTTTCTTGTCCAGCACTCATTTTGATATCTTAGTGTATTCTTCCTTGATTAAACTTCTGATAGAATCTTTACTGTTGTAAAGATTGTAGTTGTAATACTAAACTCCGAAACTTCCAATTCCAGCAAATGACCTTTGTAGATGATTCACTTCAAGCCTGTTACTGAAGAATTCTCTCAAAATTTGTCCTTAGGTAAATCATTTAGAAACTGTTAACTCACTGTTAGAAGTCTAAACTGTGCTTTCTAACTTAGTTTTTCAGGGCTTTTTTCCTCCTAAGGGATTAAGTCTGTTGTGGGTGACCAGTAATTAACATCTTTTGATGCGTCCTCAATTTGGATTTATCCCTTTAGCTCCCAACAGGCTGTTACTATTCTCGCTGTTTGTTTCGTAAGAGCTTGTTTCCCCTATTATTGGTTGTGAAAAGCTTTTATTGAGACTTATTGTTGTTTTCAGTGGTTTCACTGCAGAGGTTTTCTGTTTAGAGATCTTTCTTTTACAACAGGGGTACAGTTCTGTGACTTCACTGACTTGTAGTTCATCTTAAAGCTGTACCACTGAATTTTTTGAAGAAGTGATTTCCAAGTTCTTTTCGTAAATGATGTTAGCTCTGTCTCTTGAGCTTCATCACTGCTACAGTTCTCAACACAATCGATCCCATTGATGCCACCATCTTTTTTCATGTTATCTTGCACCCACATCCATGTATTTGCGTTTGCTACAAGCTGGTCAAAGAAAAGGCAAAATCAAGAACTGTCTTCAGGCTTAGGCTTCTTTATAATACTTGTATGATATAATAAGGTTAAATATTACGGTCCGTTATATACAGAGATATGCCAGGCTCTTATCTTAGTGTTGCATTATTGAAAGACTATTCTATTAACTCTACCACTCAATGCCAGTCAGTCTATTCCACAGCATATATTTCTGTCTGTTTGCTGCTCACTCTAACATTGCCTACACTGGGCTATTTAAGCCCATTCAGTAGCAGCTCTACGACATCATCATAATATTGCTCCAGGGTCTCTAACCACTTACAAAATAGCCGCGTTCTGCCCTGATCTAACAAAGCCAGCAGTAACTCTCCAGAAAGCTGCTGGCAGTTACAATCCACCAATAATTACTCAAAACCATCCGATCAGCTTTTTGTAGATCCTTTATTCTCCAATTCTCCCTTGGGCTGTCCGGGCTGAAACCTCACTCCTAAATTGGACTGCTTATTGAGGATGGAAGTTTTGAAAGATCTACCAGACATGGGATTGTCAAGGTGCTGCTGATACATCTTAAACAGGCCATCATATGAAGAGTCTTGGCCCGAGGCGTCAAGCTTTCCTGCTCCTGTGGTGCTGCTTGGCCTGCTGTGTTCGTCCAGCTCCGCATCTTGTTGTCTAGCATTCTCCAGCATCTGCAGTTCCTATTTTCTCTATCCATCATAGCACAATGGTTTTTGCCCAGGAAATTTTAGACTAAGTTTACAAGAGGAAGATTGAAGCAGAAGGTGATGTTAATAATGGCTATTTGCATTAGTCCAGGAGTTTACTGAACCACTGTGCCTCTATAATTTCTGCAATCAGTCTTCCATTCTTTCTTATTTAAGAGAAAGTAAGGATGATGGAGCTCAAAGGCTGTATTTCTCTCACCGAAATATTTAAGCAGGAGGATTTTCCTGAAATGAGGCTGTTATTTTTGCACAGTGAGTCCTGCTGCTGCTATTTGATGGTGTTCACGAATGTCCTAGCCATTTAGAAGTATTTGTCAAGGCCACAGTCTGGCTAACAGAAAATGATAGAGTGCAATTTCATAAGAGTAAACAAAACTCCACCTTAGCCTTTGCCTGTAAAAAAAACAGTCCGCGGGGATAACTGGTTACTGAGATGCTGGAGGGTGTCCTGGACAGTTGAAAGAGGCAAGAAAGAAGTTTGGGACTGACGTGATCAAAGATATTTGGGTAATTTCTTTTCCTGTCTTTCCACATGAGGAAACAGCATGAACAGCAAGAGATATACGCTAGCAGTCTTGAGATGAGGAATGATGATTCAGCCCCTCGACTTCACTCTGCCATTCAGTTAGATCATGGCTGATCCAACTCCAGCAGAAAGTCAAGAATAATCTTTAGGCAGTGTAGAGTTAGAAATTAGCAGATAATTGATCTTGGGCACACACAGGTAAATTATTCATCCGTTTGAGGCCAGATGTTGTATCATTAGCTTTGCGAAATAAAATTTGGAAATTTCTGTGAGCAAAAGTAATGTATTTTGGTGCAGAACACCCTTCTCACAATATGGACCACACCTTCCCTCTTGAGTTGATGTAAAAGACCACAAGGCAATATTGGTAAAAGTGTAGGAGAATTCTTCCATTATCTTGGCTAACATTTGTCCCTCAGACAGCAATTATCTGCACATTTATACTTGGAAATGATTGTGAAATCTTGCTGTACACATCTTGACAGCTGCAAGATGACAGTGATTGTGTTCCAGAAACATAATTGGTGGTAAAGTGCTTTCAAGTGCTGTCAGGATATGAAGGGTGCAACGTGAAGGCAGGTCGATTTTGTTTACACCTGGAATAAGTACTGACGACCATGTGAAATGCTAATAGTGTGTTCCAGTCTATCTGAACCAGAGCAGGGTTTTTATTCCCCAGTAAACTGGCCAGTATTTATCCTACAACCAATACCGCCTGCAGATTACCTGGTCATTATCATATTGTTATTTTTGGGCCCATGCTGCATGCTGTTCTGTTTTCCACATTACAACGGTGACTTCACTTCAAAGTACTTAAATTCATTGTAAACACTTTGCAATGTATATTTAAATGTATTTTTTTCTTCTTTCCAATGCGTTGTAACCATTAACCTGTCAGATCATTGCAGTCAAATTAAACTATTTATTTACAAATGCAACATATACATAATGGGGTATGGAGTCTATGAGCAGGTTTTACAGAGCTGCAATACTTAGAGAAAACTGGATAACAATTTGCATCGCAATTTTGGATTTAAAAAAGCTAAACTCAAGAGGTAAAGTGAGCGTGACTTTTCTTGACATCAAGGCAGAATGTAGCATCAAGAAGCCCTAACAAAACTGGCGGCAATGGAAATCAAAGGAGAGCACTCCACTAGTTGGGGTCATATCTAACACAAAGGAAGATCGTCGTAATTGCTGGAGATCGATCATCTCGCTCCACACCATGACTGTGGGAGTTCCTCGGTGTAGTGTCTGAGGACCAACCTCTTCGGCTGCTTCATCAGTCACTTTCTCCCCAGCATAAGGCCAGAAGTGGTCTTATTGTACAATGTACAGCATGACTAATAGCAGCTAGTGCCCAAATGCAGCACGAACTGGACAGCATTTAGGCTCGGGCTGAGAAATGGGAAGTAAAATGTGTGCTACACAAGTGCCAGACGATAACTATCTCCACCAAGAAAGAATGCACCCATTGTCCTTTGACATTTAATGGCATTACCATCGCTGAATTCCTAGCCATCAACTTCCTGGGTGTTACCATTGAACAGAAATTGAACCAGACCAGCTATATAAATACTGTGACTACTAGAGTGGATCAGCTGATCCTGAGGGGAGAGGGGGTTCCACCTCAGTGCCTGCCCATCCAGGAGGATCTCCAGGTCCCTGAACACACAGCGGGTGCAGATTTCCCTCTGTCTGTTATGTCCAGGGCAAATGTTAGGAAATGGGTAGGGCAGCTCTAGACAGTGCTTGTCTGGGTGCACAATGGACATCCTATGCCAGGGATGATGGTCAATTCCAGGATCTCTGGCAAGTTGTTCCATGAAGGGCACGTGGTAAGATGGGCACAGAAATCGGGTGGAGTGGGAACGGCAATTAATGCGGTGAGAGTTGGGTTAGATTCAGTGAGAAATCATGGTCAGCATTGCAGCATGAATTACACCATAAAATTCAGCCCAGAGTTTCAAGGCATAGTGTTCTAATGAAAGGTCATTGACATGAAATGTTAATTTTCTTTCCTAATATATGCAGCCTGAGCAGTGGGTTTTCCGTGCATTTTCTGGTTTGATTTCTGAATTCCAGAATCTATTGTGTTTTCTTTTGCACTGGAAGTAAAGAGATGGTGAATTCTGATGTTATGATTAGTGGCTTCATTAACATCCAATGATAATACAGTACGACAATAATCAGTTCCCTGAACACATTATCCATTTTCCTGTTATATTTGGAAGCTGTCTACTGTTGATTGGTTAGTACCGTGTTGTTAGCATCATCGGAGATAACGTTTATTTGCTTTAATGTGCGCAGATGTGTGTTATAGTTAGGAAGAGGTACTAGGGTAAATTTCCCCCTTTTTGTCTCACCTTCTGATGTATGCAGTAAGATATATGCTTTTACAAAGGAGTGTTGTGCCTTTAAAGGCTAGATAGACACAAACAAGCTTTCTGATGAGTTTAAATCAGAAGAAAGAATAAATGTTTAATCATACAACTCCTGAAATATAAATGTAATGAAAACACCCACACTCAATCTCTTTCAGTCTCTCTCTCTCTCTCTCTCACGCACACACACACACACACACACACACACACAAGAATTTATGAGTTTTACACACGAACGCTTACACTTGGGTCATTAACAGAATAAGAAGAAACAAATGATGTGTTTAATTCTGTATGTTGGGTCATATTGCAGATCTGATTGAATCCTTCATTTGGTTCTCTGAAGATAAATCAGTGTTGAAATTCTCCCCTTTTTTTCCCTGATGTTATGACCCACTTTCCAGAGGTGAAAACAAATTAGCTTCCCCACCTACACCTTCGGACTGTCTTGGATGACCATATTAGGCAGGGTTCCGTGCTGGAGGATTGACCTGTTGGGTCTCCAGACTGACCTATCCCCTGGAATAATAAGTTGTCTTATTGCAAGTCAGTATCACTCATGGAATCAGATGAACTATATCCCTATTAACCACGATGTGTTGCTATGTTGATAGAAGTCATTACTGTATCATGGAGGATGAATGGTGCTGTTCACATTGGCTTATGGTAAACTGCTTTCTTCCTACCTCTCTTTGTTAGGTTTCGATTTCATAGACATTGAGCTTGGGGCAGCCATTGTATTTGCGTTTCTATAGGTATCTAGACAATAGGAGTTGTAAATTCGAGAAGAATTCTCAAATTTTGAGGGAAAGTTACCTTTTAATGACTTTCCAAAAACATAACTTCATCATTGTCTGAGCAAAAATCTAAAAAGGTGCCTTAGACTCCATTTTGGGCCGAATGGAATTGTTTATATACCAAGCTGGAATAAAGGTAAAAATTTCCATCGTCTCTGTAGGTTCATGAACATATCACTGAATCACAGACTATTGACAGTGCAGGTGGTGGCATTTCAGCCCATCACGTGAGCTCTGATTCTCCGAATGTTCACTTAACACCTTATTCCCACGTTCTCCCTGTAACTCTGCACATTCTTCCTTTTGAAATAACAACTGAACTTGCCCCCACTGCACTCTCAGGCAATGCATTCAAGGCTTTAACCACTCGCTGTATGAAAATGTTTTTCTTCATGTTTTTTTTTCATGAGTAGGGTAAGTTTCTCCCTATCTATTCTGTCCAGCCATTTCATGATTTTGAATCTCTCTATCGAATCTCTTCTCAGCTTTTTTCTCTTCATGATAAACAGTCCTAAATTCTCCCCTTTGGAATGCGAGCATCAGATTTACAACCTAGACCTTCACTTCCCTCACCTTCCCCCAGCATGTTAAACTGCGGCTCTGGAATGAAAACAGAATTTATGCTGCACAGACAAATGTTAAATTATGGAATGGAAACCTAGCTAAGAAGTAGAAGACTTTGCAAAGAATTCATGAACCAACACACAGCGAGTATTACTCACCAAGAAGAGAAATATTTACATCTCTGTCTTTTTTCTCACACATCAACTAAAGCCTGTGGTCTGTCATTTTGGAAAGAGCCTGGCCTGGCACCAGTGCACAAGTCTATCCCAAACTTTCAGCCATTGTTTAACCACTGTCCATACACAACGGGCAACTTGATTAATACCTAATTAATACAACCTGCAATCTGGCCCATTTCCCTTACATCGCACAATTGACTGCAGTCTGATACCTGCCACTACATCTTTAGGCCCGTCTTGCTCATTTTTTGTGTGAAGGCTCTGTTGGACAGACACTGGAAAGATCATAAATGCTAATGTTCTAATATTCCCATTAATAATGTCAAGGGTGGGAAAACTCTGGATTAAATTTGCACTGCCTGCCACAGGCCAGTACATCTAATGGTCAACACTAGCATTTGAGGATCAACCATGGGACAGCAACAATTTCACAGACATCTTCTATTCCAAGGCTCAGAATATAGGAGCCAATCATAATAGAAGAAAGAAAACCTTGCAGCTATACAGTGCGTTTCACAGCCTCACAATGCTCTAAACTTCATGTCAGTCAATGAAGTACTTCCGAAATGTAACTGCTGTTGCAAGGTATGAGAGCATCAGCATTGAATTTGGCACAAGAGTATGCCATTTGGCCCCTCAAGCTTGTTACACCACTTCACAATATCAAGACCATGTTCCTAATCAACCCCGGTAACAATTCACTACCCTTTTAGTCAAGAATCTATTTACCTCTGCTTTAAAAATATGTAGAGATCCCACCTGCACTACTGTTTGGGAAAGAGAGTTCAAAAGGCTCAGGATCTCTGAATGAAAATAATCCTCATCTTAGTGTTAATTGGGAGACCCCTAGTGTTCAAACAGTGTCCCCTTTTTCTGGGGTCTCTCACAAGGTGAAATTCCTCCAGCCAAAGTTCACGTGTTCCCATATTATTTTCCATCAGCAAAATTCTTTCCCACTTGTATAACCTTTCTATAGCTCTCTGCAGACTTTTTAAACTTCTTCACAGCATGCATTCCTACCTATCTTTGCATTATCAGTAAAAGTAGCAACTATACACTTTGTCCTTTTATCCAATCGTTGATATAATTTATTAAAGGTTGAGGCCCCACTGTATGGCACACAGCTCATCACATCCTGCCAGCCCAAAAATGACCTACTTATGCCCACCCTCTGCTCCTAATAGTTAACTAATCCTCTTTCAATAATAATTTATTACACCCCTTAGCCATGAACCGTTACTTTGTGCTGTAATCTTTCATGTGGCACTTTTGTCAACTGCCTTTTGGATCTGTAAGTACAGTACATCCACAGGTTTCCCTTTATCTATGTGCTTGTTACTTCAGCTAAGAACACCAATATGATTTCCCTTTCACAAAACTATGTCGATGCTGCCTGACTGCATTAAAATTGTCTCTGTTCCCTGCTATAACTTCTTTAATGATCGATTGTAGCATTTATTAAAAATTCAATCACAGGATGCGGGTAATATTGGCTAGGCCAGCATTTCTTACCCATCCCTAATTGCTCAAAGGGGCAGTTCAGCATCAGATACGTTGCTGTGGGTCCAGAGTCACATGTAGGCCAGACTGGGTGAGGACGGCACATAACTTTCACTATAAGACATTAACAAACCAGATGGGGTTTTCCGACAATCAGCACTGGTTTCATGGTCATCCTTAGACTCTTAATTCCAGATTTTTTTTACTGAATTCAGACTCCACCATCTGCTATGTCAGGATGCAAAGAACATTAGAGATAACAAGGTGTAGAGCTGGATGAACACAGCAGACCAAGCAGCATCAGAGGAGCAGGAAGGCTGACGTTTCGGGTCTAGACCCTTTTTCTGAAGAAGGGTCTAGGCC
>JAHRHZ010000095.1:6293523-6318741 GCA_024137785.1 Ginglymostoma cirratum | reverse complement strand
GGCCTAGACCCTTCTTCAGAAAAAGGGTCTAGACCCGAAACGTCAGCCTTCCTGCTCCTCTGATGCTGCTTGGCCTGCTGTGTTCATCCAGCTCTACACCTTGTTATCTCAGATTCTCCAGCATCTGCAGTTCCTACTACCTTCAAAGAACATTATCTGGTTCTCTCGATTAATAGTCTCATGATAACACTGCTAGGCCATCATCTCCCTATGACAGATTTTAGGCTAACTATAGTTTGCTGTTTTCTCTCTCCCTCCTTAAGTAGTGGAGTTACATTCACTACTTTACAATCTGATGGGACTTTTCCATAATTTAATGAGTTTTATAAAATTAAAGCCAATACATTCGCCATCTCAGAGATAGTAGGAACCTTAAAATTTAGTTCTCTCTGTCTCCATTCCCTGGTGATTGTGATTATTTTAAGTTTCTAGTTTCTTTTCACCATCTGATTCAGTTATTTTATTTCTGCGATGTTATTTTTGTTCTCCTTCCTGAAGGTACACAAAATAGCTTTTCAATTTATCCACCATTTCCCTATTTTCCCCAGATTCCCCAGATTAAATCCCCAGATTCTAGAGCACCAGTCATCATTTCACTTACTCTTATCCTTTTTCAATACTTACAGAAACTTTAATATAGCTATCTAGCTTTCTCTTGTCTCTAATTTCCCTCTCCTATCTTTTAGTCATTCTTTGTTGTTTTCTTATATTTTAGCAAGTCTTCTGACCTATCATCCATTTTCTACCATGCATTTTCTTTCAGTTTGGCACATGTCTTGAACTATCTTAGTTAGTCTTGGATGCTGTGTTTTTCCCTTCGAATCTTTCTCACTAGAATGTAACTAGTATGTTCTGAATTATCTTTCAATGTCTGCCACATATCTCTTTCAACCTATCCCTTAATCTAGTTTCCCAGTTTGCTTTAGCCAGCTCTGCCTTCATACCGTCATAATTGCCCTCATTTGAATTTAACTCATTGGTGATCTCGCGCAAACAGAGAAAACTTCAGTCATATAATGATCCCACTACCTAGGGATGCCTTTACTATGAGATCATTAATTAATTGTGTTTCCTTGGACATTAGTACAGCCCGCTATCTGGTTGGCAGAAGAACATGCTAAGAAACTGTCCCAAGCAAACTAGATGAACTAATCATCCAGTTACTCTTGCCATTCTGATTCATCCAATCTATACGTAGATTAAAATTACCGACGAATATCTTTGTATCTTTCTCACAAGTCCCCTCTCTCCCTCACATGTCAACGTAGTTTCCCTTAATGTGTATCTATGCTATTTGCTTTAACTGCTCCCTGCAAACGCAAGCTTCACATCCTAATCACCCACTGCGTAAAGCATTTCTCCTAGCTTTCATAATTGTTTAGTGACTATCATCTATTTATAAAAAACATCTACATGTCTGCCCCAACAAACCTTATAACCTTAAAACCCACAGTCCTGGTGCCTTCACTATTCAATAGTTCCAGCCAATGTTTCCAGCTCAGCTATTTTAGGTGTTGGTTGAAGATGCATGTTGCTAAGAGTTAGAGCAATCTCCCTTGCTCATCCTTACATCCAACTGTCAACAGATGAGGCTCAAGTTTATCATCTCTTCTGTACCTCTGACAGTGCAGCATTCCCTCAGCAATGTGCAGTGAAAGGTTGCTGTCAACCTCAATGATATACTTGGCTCTCTAGAGTGGCAGCCTGTTTATTCAGATATGGAACTGCTACCAACTGAGCCAAGGTTCACAATTATCCTTCAAACTCTTTCCATACTGGGCAGGTTTTTGGGTTAAGTTAGTCATCAAAATGAATACATCCAACCACTCTAAAAATAGCTCAGCTTTCTTTCAGGTTTCTTTGGTAGGAATATGGATGTGGGAGCATTCCACTGCACCAGATGTTGTAAATTAGAACAAAAAACATTTTCATCGCTTGCATTCAAACTGATTGTTGAAAATCATTTATCATGTGATTCCTCAGTAGGCTTCTTGTATCTATTAAATATCAAGAAAAGCTGTTCAGAAATGAGTGGAACTAATGACATTCTTTCATTTGTTTCTCCATTTCCAACGCCCGCACCCACCCATCACCCCCCTGCCCCATTCCCCCCCACCCCCAATTTGTTTGCAATTCCCCACCCCTGACAATTACTTCTGCCACTTCTCCCACTGACCTCAGGGGTTCTACTCCTTTGAAAAAGCCACTTCCTCCTCCTGTTGCAACATGCACATATACTTTGCAAACCCAAAGCCAAAACCGTTCTCTCTCTGTCAAATTTGGCTTATCCACACCTCTTTTCATAGCTATTGCTATCAGCTTCTCTTCTAAAGACATAACAGAAACTTATCCTTCCATTTTATTAAATCATCACTCTGTCATTTTATCATCAAGGTCCCTGAACACATCACCACCACTGAACCTATGGCCTCCCCTAGCAGTGCTTTATTCTTGGGTTACCTCCTGTCTGTTTCCTGACATGCCTACAGCCTGAGGCCTGGACAAGATAACTTATGACAGTCAGTGTGTTTACGATGCCACCATGGTTCATTTCACTACCTCCATCCCTACAGTTCACCATTCCATTTCCTCTGATCTACAATCCATCTTTAAAGTGCTACTTTCTCCTGGGCCTATGCCATTGAGATAGATGATCAGCCATGGTTTAGAGTGGCAGAGCATGCTCAGGGGGCTGAATGGCCTACTGTGTCCCCTGTGTTCCTCGCAGGCCATGTCTCTCGCTCTGAATCACATTCCTGTGGTCCACCATCGCAATCCAGGCCTCCCTTTATTAGGCCCCATGTCTCTCCAACTCTCTCCAAAGTCACTTTGCCTTGCTGCCTCATAATACTGCAGATTTGGATTAAAAACAGAAATTGCTGGTCAGCAGGTCAGACAGCATCTGTGTGCTCCTTCCTTCCCTGCCATGTTATTCTCGCATTTTCTGATTTTTTTTGCTTTGCCATTTCCCTTGAAAAGCCTCTTAGAATCCTCTAAGTTTGATTGTTCTTGTAATCTTAACTTGGCCTCACCTGTGTCCTTTCCCAACTCTTAACTTAATGCTCTTCTGAGCCTGTGTTGTAAAGTAGCACTCTGACATGAGTTCTGTGTCAGGTACACTCTGTAAATGTTTGCGTTCTGTTCTAATGCTGCAGGAGGATCTGCATTAAGAGGATTTAAGTCAACCAGAGGCTGTTTTTTTTGGATAACTCAGCATCTTGCTAAACAGAGAGAGGTGTTGTCTTTTTTGCCGACAACTGTTTTCCTGATGGAGTTTGCTCATGTTCAAGGTCATTAGATAACCATACTTGGGACATTGATTTGAAAGCATTTTCCTGAAAGTTGCTTTTTTGCCATGAAAGAACAAAATAAATACAGATCTGAACAGCAGTCTACCCACTCTCCTGCCACGCATCCAAATGACTCATCCCATTCAATCAGAAAGAAACCCTCTGAGCAGCTCTGAATAGAACACGGAGTAGTTAAATGGTGAATGCATTATTTTCAAGGGCATTAATGCTATTTTGTTTTAAGAGGGCTTAGCTAAATTTCCTGCTTCTGGGTTTGTTTTCCATTGTAAATGAATCACATAGCTTTAACTCAGGAGCGCCCGACAAATCCGAGAAAAGCTTGGCTTTGTGTGCTAATTAAATCAGCTATTCTCCATCCAGAAAGCTGTGTAAAATTGGGGAGATTTTAACTCCTAGGAGCATGTGTGCTGTGGCTAGTGGGTTGTAAACATTCTTAAAACCTTTAATCCAGACCGTAACCTGATTGCTTACAGTTCGAAATGGAGATGGGTTGGCTGAGCCACTCTCATCAATGGGTTAGAATCATAGAGATTTAACAGCGCAGATAAAGCCCTTCAGCCCATCATGTCTACACTAGCTATCAAACATCCATCCACTCTCATCCTATTTTCCAGCATTTGACCCATAGCATTGTATGCCATGGCTTTTCAGGTGCTCATCTGAATAGACTTAGATTTTATTGTCATGAGTACTCCAGTACAGGAGTACAGTGAAAAGTGTACAAAGTCGCTATTTTCTGCTGCCATTTTGGTATACAAAAGATTAAAAACAGAAATGAAAGAAACAGCCAAAAGAAAAGGAAATGCCTAGTTGACTCCCCTGCCTCCTCACTGCCAGAAAAACAAAGTCACAAAGTCCTGTCCCTCAATCTGTGAACACTCAGCTGCCCCGCGTCCCCTCACGCCGCCACAGCTGGAGTGTCACCACCTCGGCCATCAGGTACCCAGGCCCAAAAATGGCCTGGAGCCACCACTGGAACTGTGTAGCCATTCTTCAGTGCCATCTTGCCTCTACTGAGGTCATCGCTGCTTTGAGTCCACTGATTCTGCTGGCTCCCGAACTGGGTTCAATCTCAATGCTGGGCTAACCATGCCGAAGCAGCCAGTGCCTTGTTCTGGCTTACATCGCTGCCATTGCTGCCTCCTAGGACCACCATAATAAAAGCGTTGATGGTTCCTGCCTTTACCAGCCTTTCAGGCAGTGAGCTCCACATATCCACCACAATCTGGTTGAAAAATATTTTCTTCGAATTCACTGTAGGCTTCCTGCTCCTTACCTTAAAGATGACCCACCTGGTTATTGACCTCTCGTACTGAGGGGAAAAGTTCCTCCCTATCGACCCTTTCTATGCTCCTCCAACCTTAGTACACCTCAGTCAGATTCCCTCCACAGCCTTGCGTGGTCTAAGGAAAACAATTCCAGTCTATCTGGTCTCTCTTCAAGGTATTTGGTCAGGCAGCATCAGAGGAGCGGGAAAGTCAAAGTTTCAGGTCGAGACCTTTCTTCAGATAGGAAGGGTCCCGACCCAAAACATCAACTTTCCTGCTCCTCTGATGCTGCCTGGCCTGCTGTGTTCCTCCAGCTCCACACTGTGATTCCAGAATCTGCAGTTCTTGCTATCTCTCTCTCCAAGATGTCAGTTGGTGAATGTTGTTAAAGGGATCTGTGCGTCTCCATTTTAGCAGGGTTTTGGTCTTTAACCTGACGAGTCCGGGTTTCCCAAGGTTTCATGTGGCCCAGCAGGTAAAAGGAGATAAGTAGGACCAAATCAATGAGATAAGTGCATTTACAGCATGGCCTGTGGGCTAGGAGGAGCAGGAGTACTTCATTAACCCGACCCCATACTGACCATTCAACCCAATGCCTCCCATCCACATTAATCTCTGACCCACTCAGTCCCCAGTTTTCCATGCCCTTTACCATCATTCTTCATCCATTCTGCTGAATAGGCTGGGGCTTTTTGCCCCTGGACCGTTGGAGGGTGAGGGGAGACCTTATAGAGTTTTATAAAATCATGAGGGGAATGGATATGGTGAATAGCCAAGGTTTTTTCCCCGGCGTAGGGGAGTCCAAAACTAGAGGGCATAGGCTTAAGGCAAGAGGGGAAATATTTAAAAAGGACCTGAGGGGCAACGTTTCCATACAAACAATAGTGGCAGTGTGGAACGAGCTGCCAGAGGAAGTGGTGGAGACGGGTACAATTACAGCATTTAATAGGCATCTGGATGGGTTTATGAATAGGAAAGGTTCAGAGGCACATGGGCCAAATGCTGGCAAATGGGATTAGGACGGATTGGGATGTCTGGTTGGTGTGGATGAGTTGAAACGAAGGGTCAGTTTCCGTGCTGTGTGATTCTATGATTCTATGATGCTATGACTCTAAGCAGTACTTGCCTAGTCATAATTTGCTCTTAGATACTCAGCATCAGGGTTCTGCCAGGGCCACTTGGTACCTGACCTCATTACAGCCTTGATCCAAATACAAACAAAAGAAATAAACATCAGGGGTGATGTGAGAGTAACAGCCCCTGACATCAAGGTAGTATTTTACTGAGTGTGAAAAGGAGGAGTCTGAACAAAACTGGATTCAGTAAGTATCAGAAAACTTCCCCCGTTTGGAGTCACATCTAGTACAAAGTTGTGGTTGTTAGAGGTTAGTCATTTGGCCTCCAGGACATCTCTGCAGCAGTTTCTCAGGGTAGTGTCCTAGGCCCAACCATCTTCAGCTGCTTCATCAATGACCTTCCCTCCATCGTAAGGTCAGAAGTGGGGATGTTCGCCAATGATTGCACAAAAAACAGCATCATTTGTAACTCCTTGGATACTGAAGCAGTCCGTGTTCAAATGCAGCAAAACCTGGACAATGTCCAGGTTTGGGCCAACAAGGAGCAATTAACCTTCACACCACACAAATGCTAGCAATGACCACCTCCAATAAGAAAGAATCTAACCATCATCCCTTTCCATTCAATAACATTGCTATCATTGAATGCCTCACTACCAACATGCTGTGGGTTACCAGTAACCAGGAATCAAAGTGGGTTAGCCATATAAGTGGCTATAAGAGCAGGTCAAAGTCTAAGAATTCAATGAAATAAACTCACTTCTTAACTCCTCAAATCCTCCCCACTATGTACAAGACACAAGTCAGGAGTGATGGACTCCTACACCGCACCCCCCTCACCCCACCCAGCCCACCCCCAGCCCTGTCTGGATGTGAGTAGCTCCAACAACACTCCAGAAGCTCAACACCCTCCAGGACAAAGCAGCCTCTTTGATTAGCACCCCATATGGCACCTTAAACATTTCCTTTCTCCACCTCGAGCAAGTAACCTTTCAAATCTCACACCATCTTAACTTGGAACTATACCATCATACCTTCACTGTCACTTGGTTAAATTCCTGGAATTCCTTTCCTAGCAGCACTGAGGCTGTAACTACAGCTTGAGATTCAACACTGTCTTTCCAATAACAATTGTTGATGGACAATAAATTTCCACATGATCAAATTTTAAAAAAACACATTCTGCCCCCTCTCTGTTTATGAGAAGGGAATTCCACTCCTCCAACACATTCACCTTTCTTAACAGCGAGCCTCTGCTTTCTCTGCAATTCCTCACCTCCCCTTTTATCCCTCCATTACCACCACTCATCCTGAGCCTTGTGCAATGTGATGCATCTGTTCATATAGGCATCCTCACCAAATATTCTGCACTCATCAAGTAAACATGTTTCTGTCATTCACTCATAGGTTTGTTCTTTCACCCCTTGCAAGGGATGCAAATCATAGAATCCCTGCAATGTGGAGGTAGGTCATTCAGCCCATCAAGTCTACACTAACCCTCCAAAGGGTATCCCACCTAGACCCACCCCGCTACCCTAACCCTGTAACTCCAATGGCTAATCCACCTAGCCTGTATATCCCTGGACACTGTGGGTAATTTAGCATGGCCAGTGCACCAAACTTGCGTATCTTTGGACTGTGGGAGGAAACCCACGCTGACACAGGGAGAATGTGCGAACTCCACATGGACGGTCGCCTGCAGCTGAAATCGAACCCAGGTCCCTAGCACTGAGAGGCAGCACTGCTCGCACCGTGCCTCACAATACATAACGCTAATACATATTACATAATACTAGAGATGGATTGTCATGCACCAGCACAGATACTCACATTATGTAGGGTCTAGTTAAACACTTAGTGCACTTAATGATTCACACATGGCAACTCGAGCTGATACGAAGGCAGGGGAAGCCATGGAGTGTTTCCATGGAGGGTACAATCCTTTCCCAGCTCTGCTAAGCTGGTGACCGAAGCTGGTCACTGAGAGTGTTGTAATAGAGACAGAGAATGCTAGAGGGGCTTTATCAACTTAACCAGGTAACCAGGCACGACACACACACGCCGCATAGCAGAGAAAGGCTGGAGGAGTCTATTTCCAACAAGAAGGGGTAAAGATAGTAAGCCTTGAAGAGTAGGGACACCTCCCTAGAAACTGAAGCACAAGTTAACATTAATGAATAAAAATAATGGAGTCTATAACCATAATGTGCAAGAGACATCTGCTGTCATAAATATAATGGCAGATACTTTATTTGTGGTGTTGCAACATGTCATTGATCTTCACCAAGCTGCCCTCCTGCATCACAGTAAGAGGTTTTTTTTGCCCCTCTGGGTAGGTGGTGGAAACATTTCCAGGCTCGCTAACCATATCATGGACACTACCTCCATGATCAACAACTCTTGCAGTGGGAACCTGGAGCTTCTGGCCCAGAGGTAGGGGCACTACTCACTCTCCAACTACTGTGACATTACAGCAGGAGCAATGCGGCACTGGCCTAGAAGAAGGATACTGGCAGAATAGGACAATGGAGTTAGGAGCTCCATTCCAATCAGTCCCACATTGCACCCACTGCAAACATTGGGAAATGCTTATGTGAACTGACACATATATCAGAGTGAAGTCTTTGTGGGCTTCTTAATCTTTAAGAACAATCTCAGAATGAGTATAGGAGTTTCCAAAGTTTTGTCACTAATGGATAAGATCAGCCTGTTCCTTTTCACAAATACAGTGATGACAATCTTGAAAGATACAAAAACTTCTTACATCCTCATTCATTATGCAAATCTGTTCAAGAGAATAGAGCAGTCCTTTCATTTCAAAGGCACAATGCTACTAATTAAGCCAACCTCCACCTCTGCTGAAGTCACAGGGGATGCTACATTAGAAGTGGTGGAAAGCTATTGTCATTCACCAAGCCTATGCATGTGGGTGTTTAACAGAATTTTAAGTTGTTAAGTCTCCTTTTTTTTGTAATAGCATATAAAGTGTAATTATTTACAGCACTTTGCAGTCGTTCCCATTATTGAATCATTCGTGTTAACTCATGATGAATATCAAAGTTGGTCTGAATAATCTGTAGATTATGCCATTGTTCAAGTCAAAGATTTATGTGAAGTTTGTATCTCTTGGTCAATGTGGAGAACTGCTGGCAGATGGACAGATCTGATTTGTTCAATTGGTAATGAACATCCAGCTGCCAGAAAGACACCATAAGAAGCAAAAGTTCATGAGGGAGTAGATCAGTGTCTCGACCCTACAGGAGCCTGACCAAAAAGAGGAATTTCAAAAGGAATTTCAGAAAATCCTCACAAACGCAACCCAATTTCGGAACAAAATGCGACTGGTTCTTTCAGTTTGAGCTTCGTTTTCACCAGGACTGGTTCAATGCAGAAATATATGACCTCCTGCCATAAAAACAAGTGGCCTACATTGCCTGGCGGAGCAACCCAAAGTTGCAAGTCAAGATGACAGCATTCCATCAGTTCAATTTTGATGGCCAAAGACTAATTCAGAAAATAAAAGACATGTGGTAGGAAGAGTTGCATGATCAGCCATGATCATATTGAATGGTGAAGCAGGCACGATGCGCCAAATGGCCTACTTGCGTCCCCACATCTTATGGTCTTAAATTTCGTGCTGTGGAAGCTATTGAGGTATCTCCCTGTCATCCATTGCAGCAAAAATCCAGAAGTGCACTCTCCTAAATTGCCTATGCCCAATGGCTGAGAAATTTGTCCCAGATACATTGTGCCTTTAGACCTTCCAGAGGAACTTCTGACATGGTCTTTGTCTCCAGACAAATCCAAGCAAAGTTCCAAGAACAACATCAGAAACCATTAATTTCATTCATCAACCTGACCAAAGCAATTGGTTTAGTAAACTAAGGGGCTCTGTGGGCTGTTTCTCAGAGATTGGGTTGTCTAAGAGGCCTCATCACAATCTTGCAACCACCTCATAATGATATGACTGCCGCTGTCTTGAGTGGAAATTGCAGGGGCACTGGCCAGAATTTTTAGTCTTCCTTAGACTGAGGAAACATGCCAAAAAGGCTGGAGAATTGCAAACGTTATATCCTTGTTTAAAAAAAAAAGGTTGTAAGGATAGGTTCAGCAATGACGTTTAACATCAGTGATGAGGATGCTCCTCAGCGAAACAATTATTTGAGATAGAATTAGCAGTCACTTGGAAAAAGGTCGGTGTTAGAAGAATGTGCCAGCATGGAGTTTGGAGGGGAAATTTTGTTTAACGAACTTGCTGGAGTTTCTGAAGAGATAACAGAAAGGGTTGATGAGGGTAATGCCATTAATACGGTATACATGGACTGCCAGAAGGCATTCAATCTAGTACCACAAAACAGACTTGCGAGAAATGTTGTAGTTTGTAGTTATAAACGTTATAGTTTATGAATAAAAGGAACAATAGCCAAATGAGCTGAGTGATAGGAAACAGAGGGTAATGGTCAATGAATTTTTTTTGGGCTGAGGAAGGTTTGTGGAGAAGTTCCACAGGGGTCAATGCTGGGACACTTGCTTCTCAAGATTTATATTAATAATCTAGATCTTGACATGCAGGGAGCAGTTTGAAAGTTTGTAGATGATACAAAACTCAGATAGATGATTTCAAAGCCATAAGGAGTAGGGATAGAGTAAATAGGAAGAAACTGTTCCCACTTACAAAAGGATCAAGAATGAGATGACACAGATTTAAAGTGGTTTTGTAAAAGAAACAAATGTGATGTGAGAAGAAGACTGTTTCCACACAGCAAGTGGCTCAGGTCACAAATGCAATGCCTGGAAGTGTGGTGGAGGCAGCTTAATTGAGACATTCAAGAGGGCATTGTTATTTATTTGAATAGAAACATGGCGCGCAGATATAAGACTGTAGAATCAGGTATGATGCTCATTTGGAGAACTAGTGCAGACACAAGGGGCCAAATAGCCTCCTGCACTAGAATAGTTCTGTGATTCAGTGGGCAATCTGACATCCTGATTGGTGACAAGTAAAAATGTGTGATATTGCCCTTACTGTTTACGATCTGTCTGAGAGTGGTTATTCACTGCAAGGATCCATTGCCCATTGGTGTGAGAACTAAATACTACTTAAATGGAAAACTCTTTAACCTCAGTCACCTCAGTGCCAGAACTATATGCAGATGTCATTGCCCACTCTGCACCATATCCACTCTCAATCTCTTCCATTCTGTACACTAGAGACTCAGCCTGTCTTCAGATGTTGCCAAAACAAAATTCATATTTCAACCCTTGACTAGTCAAGTATTCCACCTTCTGTACATATTGAAGGAGAGACTCTGGTATAAGTTGAGCACTTACCACACCTTGATTCCCATCGCTCTCAAAAGGCCACCGTTGATGGGATCACTTACCACACCTTGGTTCCATTTCTCAAAAGGCCACTATTGTTGAGGGAGGTGCGGCACCAGATCAACTCAGTTTTCTACAAATGATCATAATTGGCTGCTTGATCTCAGTAAAGACCTCAGCAAGTTAACAAAAGCCTAATGCACCACATCCCTTTAGTGTAGTGAGACCTGGACTATAGATCAGTGACAGAGAAGAGAGTTAGTGAAATTCCACCAGTGCTACCTCTGCTATATTTTCCAGATTCAATGGAGGACAGTCAAACTAATGTCAGTTTTCTTCGTAATGCCAGCTTCACAGGCAAAATTCCTGAAATAAATTGACCGTGGATACAGTGTCTGGATGGTTAAAATGCATGTCCCATGCTAGCTCTTGATTTGCCTCTGAAACAAATTACAGGGACCTTCCAATTGACCTCACAAATTGTAGAACCCATTTAACAAATAGAACGAAAAAGCCTTACACATATCCTTTGCAATGTACATGTAACGTTAACTGATCAATGCTTTTGCCAGTCTTATTACATCATAACTTCCCCAGAATAGAATCCCAGTGAACATTAATAATAGTTAAACAATTTGAAAGCAGAATTAAATGCTTCCATATTTTCAAATATGGTAAAATACTCTCTTGGTTTCTGAAGGTCACAGACTCTGTCTGTTCCCGTTTGCTCATACTGGCTTCATTCTGTAATTATTATTCCAAAGCAGATCTGTATATAACCGCACAAGAAAATAAATCTGAGGAATGATTGAGGAATGTTTGCTTTAGAAAATACAGGAACAGGCTAACTCCATACAAAATGATCTCAGGGAGAGAAGATGCCCTCCTATTGATTGATTGTTCTGTGACATTGGCAGTAAAGGAACTGCCAGTCCCACTCTGTTGAAGCTGTGAGTGAATGAATTGAATAATATAGCTTTACTGTCACATATACTCAACATGAGTACAGTGAAATGTTTACAAGTCGCCACTTACGGCGCTGAGTACAAAGGTACCTAGGTACAGATTCTTGAGTACAAATACTTAAAGAAGAAAAAAAAAGAAATAAAATTTCCAGCATTACAGACCTTCAAAAGTACGGTAATAAATTTAAAAAAAAACAAAAAGTTCAGAGTAACATTCCTTCCACAATAATTCAATAAAAACTATTTTAAAAAAGAGAAATTAGTCTGTTTCATAGCTCTAGGAGGACAATGAGGAGTGGAAGGGTCAATACCAAAACCTCAAGTACAATAATCCTTGTCAAATGCTCATAATTCTGTTAGTTGCTCTGGAAGTGCAATTAACTTGGTTTAGAGTTTATTTATCTATATAATCAAAAACTTCGCATATGATTAGAAGTGCAGAAATAATAGAATGGGAGGGGTTTAGAGTGGCGAATATTTTTAACTGTGAATGGGAAGAACAGAGTTGCCCTTTCAGAAGTCCAGCACAGGTACAATAGGCAGAATGGCCTGCATTTATAAAATGCTGTGATCTATGTCAGAACAACATGATTGATCATGTCCTGGAAAAGCAAATCAGCTTTAACTCAAGTTTTGTTGTTTGGAGGTAGGTTTCAAATTCTCTGTTTGAAATTTGGAGATGGTGTATCCTTGGGGCTTTTATAAATGTTGTAGATCCAGAAATTTCTGATGAAGGGTCTAGGCCCGAAACATCAAGCTTTCCTGCTCCTATGATGCTGCTTGGCCTGCTGTGTTCATCCAGCCCCACACCTTGTTATCTCGGATTCTCCAGCATCTGCAGTACCTTTTATCTCTGATACAAATTTAATTATATGTTTTGTTAACCATGAACCTGTTATGAACCACAAACTAGCCCTACATTTGCCATCATGAACCTATCTGAACCGCAGGGGAATCCAGCATACATTTACCTGGAGAGAGACTTACACGGTTACCCACACAGTGTGGAATTAATCCGTATCAATACTGTGAATAGGTGATTTGGTCAATTTTACTCTACTGACTGAGTGACTTGTTCAGAATTAATTGATAAATACAGTAACTGGATAACTAGATGACCTGGTAGTTATTGTAGATGTTTTTAATCAACCTGATCAGATAGATATGACATACCTTTTGGAGCCGATGGGACCTGCTGGTTCTCGGGTAAGGATACTCCCACTGCACCACAAGAGCCCTCCAGTAGGTTTTGTAGATATTTTCTAATCAACCTTTTGTTAACCTATGCATGATATATATAACTTGGTGCATGGTACTATTGTTATTCACAATAAAACATTTATATTTTTATTCCTTGTGAGAGATGCACAGAAATATCTTCAGGTAATTCTCAGGCAGGGCAGGACTAAATAAATGGAACTACAACATTTATAAAAAGCTCTGAAGCAGGTGTGACTTATAATATTTGGTCTGAAAGGTTAAGTGATTAATTTTAATAAGAACCACCCATTGTGCAGAAGTCACAGGGATTTGGTCAGGGTAAAGAAGGAATATGTAGGAGACAGATTTGGGCTAGAGCGCCCCTAATAGTCTTCGTTATAATGTGGCAGATATGTAAGTTGTAAGTAGTGGCTGTAATGCAAAAAACTTTGTCTTGTTTGTTCAGCAAGATTCTCTGGTTAGACTAGTAAGGTAGACATCCTAATCCACACTTTATCACTTTGGACTTGAAGGTACCCATACACAATGGATGTTACAAAGGGACAATGGCAAAGCAGAGTGAGTTGAAGTCAAATCAGACAAAAAAGGAGAAATATAGCAGGGGAAAGAAAATTTGGGAAAGATACAGATAGGGAATAAAAGGATATAACTGGAAAAAGTTTGAAAAATTTGACAGTTCTAAAATCTCCAAAGTGGCTCACTAACTGAATTAGTGGGATGCCAGTTTAGATTGTTCACTTTCTGCACCAGAGTGGTTGCCTGGAAATCATTAACAATACTCACACCATCCTTACTTGGAGTTATGTTGCCAATCTCTAACTCACTGTTACTGGCTCTGTATCCTGCATACTCTTCCTAAAAGCACTGTGGTTGTACCATACCATGTGAACTACAGTGGTTCTCAAGGGTAGTTTGGGAATGGGCAATAAATGCTGGCCTAACTGGCAATGCCCACATCCTGTGAACAAATAAATTTTCCAAAATGTACTTGTACTATTTGTTGCTCAGCTTATCTTTATGTGAGAAGTTTAATGGGTGATTAATTCGCAACTTTGACAAATTCTTAAAAATAATATGGTGAGCTTCAGTTTGTGCAATGCAAGTAATGAGGGTTGCAACTTGATCCACTTTTGGAGACTAGTGACTCACATGAATCTCATAATCACTTCTTTGTCAGCTAGTCTGTACTTTAACAACTGTATACCTTATACACACATTACTTTTCCAGATAATTGCAACTGCTGAGACATACTGAAATTGCTGTTCCTAATTCATGGCAGTCACTTTTACAAATAGCTGTTTAAAAGCCTCAAACCCTGCAAGTTTTCTATTTAAGCTGCAGCTCGGACTAAAGCAACCAAGCCTCCAGCTCCCACTGCTTTATAAGCTGCCTGTGAGGAGAAACCTTTACAAGAGATAGTTGACAGGCCAACTTTGTTAAGTTACAGTGTGAGCTAGTGAATCTATAAAAACTGGATGCAAAGGTAACTAGGGGCTCAGGAGTGATCCATGTGACTGCCGCAATTTCACCCATTCGATTAAACGGGGAAAGTGAAGAACCATTAGCCCACCTCTGCCTAGTTTGGAGCAGACGCTGGTTATGACTCAGTTTGTGAAAGGTCTCCTGTTTCAAATCATTCAGAAATGTCTCCCTGTGGAACTTCTGTGACTGTTACCACGTCAGATTAAATGGAGCTATTTTTAAATCGGGAGGAGGTGGAATAGTCAGAGAGGCTGCATTACTCACCTTTCTCTTTTCCTGGTCAGTCCTGTCTCTGATCAATGCCGTTTCTCTCCTCCATGAGAATATCGCAAAGGGCATCTTCCGCAGAAGGGGCACATTAGAAAGCAGAGTGCGAATAATACACACTCAGGTCTTTGTTCATCTCAGTGCATTATGAAGAATCCTAATCTTGTCGTCTGGTTGTCTTGTTAATGCAAATCCCCAGTCATCCCATCCTCAAGGCCAATTACGTGTTCTGATATGCAACCCAGTAGGTATTTCAATTTGTGTCTTATACAAAAAAGCTGATTATTTGATGGTAATGTTGCAGTTGGTGATATTTGATTTTGATTTGATTTGTTATTGTCACTTGTACCAAGAAAAGTATCGGTTTGCGTGCTATCCAGGCAAATCATACCTTACACTGGTACATCAGGGTAATAGAACAGAATGCAGACTATAGTGTTACAGCTACAGAGAACATGTGGAGGAAGATCAACTGTAATATATGTGAAGCCCGTTCAAAAGTCTGATACAGAGGGGAAGAAGCTGTTCTTGAATCTGTTGGTACATGTTTTCAAACTTTTGTATCTTCTCCCCAAGGGCCATTTCAGAGTTTCTTCAGGTTTTCAGACACTTCCTTCACTTCCATTTATTTTGCATCAGTCCTTGTTATAAAATAAACATGTGACCACTTTCTCCAAACTCACAGCAATGCCACAGACTTCACTGCAGTTTGTCTGAAGAGCACTTTGGGGAGGCTCTGTGGTGTGAAAGGTGCTATATAAATGCAAAGTATTTCTTTTCCTTTTCAGAGACCTGGCTCGAAAAGATCTAAATGGAGCATCAGATCCCTTTGTCAGAGTGCAATACAATGGGAAAACCCAAGAAACCTCTGTGAGTCCAATCTCTTCCTTCTGTGCTAATTCAGAACTAACACCCGTCGAAAGGTGCTAGTAATTTCGCATTTCAATTTCCTTGTTTCCTCATTGAGTGAGGTGTGGGGAATTGTTCTGACACTAATCTAATCATGTTATTTAACCAGCAGACAATTTAAACATAATATGCAAAAGAGGCCTTCACCACCGTTCAATAAAATCATGTTGGGGAGCTCTCTTGTGGTGCAGTAGTAATGTCCCTACCCCTGGACTGGGAGGCCTGGATTCAAGTCCCACCCACTGTGGAGGTGTGTAATAACATCTCTGAACAGTTTGATTAGAAAAATAGGTTAATTGTTTTTTCAAAAAATGTTTCCGTTGTTTTAAAGAAAATTAAAATCGTGCCGATCTAATTATTCAATATTCCCAGCTATCCATGATAACCTTCCACCCCGGTTTATCGAATCTGTCTACGTCTACCATAAAAGTATTCAAAGACTTTGCTTCCACCCACTTTTGAGGAACAGAATTTCAAAGGCTCACAGTCCCCTGTGTGAAAAAAAAACATCTCTGCGTGACCTCTTATTTTGTGACAATGATCCCTAGTCATTCTCGCACAAGAGGAAGCAATCTTTGCTTATCCACCCTGTCAAGACCATTCAGGATCTTATAAGTGCCACACAACAGACTTGTGAGATAAGTTATAAGTTTTGGAACAAATGAGACAGTTTCAGTTGGAAATACAGAATTGGCCAAAGGATAGGAGATGGGGAGTAATAGTTAATGGACATTTTTCAAAGGTAAGAAAGGTTTATGTGGCATCCCCCATCAAGGTCTCGGAGTGCAGGGACAATTTCCCAGATGGTGAACGATACAAAACCTGGAAACATTGTAAACTGTGAGGAATGCAGTGTAAATGAGGAATGCAGTGTAAAACTACAAAAAGAAAGTAACAGGTTGGTGCAGTGGGTAGGTAGGTAGGTGGCAGATGAAGTTCAAAATGGAGAAAAGAACATGGGATTATAGGATAAAATAAAGGATTGGAAGAATGCAAAAGGACCCAGGTGTATATGTGTGTAAGTCATTAAAGCTACCAGTGCAGTTAGAGTGAGAAGTCAATAAACTTAGTATCCTCATCTTTACTCATAGGGGAATAAAGTACAGGATCAAAGAAGGTGGTGATGAACCTATATAAGACACAAGTTATACCTCGGCTGGAGTATTGTGTACCATTCTGAGGACTACACTTTAGGAAGCATGTGAATACTTTGGAGAGCATGCAAAACAGCTTTATAAGATTGATTCTACGGTAGGTTGGAGAAGTTTAGACTGGTTTCGTTGGAGAGAAGAAGGCTGAGAGGAGATCTGTTGGTACTTTCAAAGTCAGAAGTCACACGACACCAGGTTATAGTCCAACAGGTTTATTTGAAATCACAAGCATTTAGAGTGCTGCTCCTTCATCAGGTGTAGTCTTCATTGGTCCTTACACCTACATTGGTACTGACTGCCACACTCCAAACAATGTAAGTTTCAGAAAATCTATCATTGATTCCTAGATTATGAGTCCTCTTCCCATGACAGGTAACTGGGGGATTTACAAGGTGGCCAGAGTCAGAAGAACATAACTCGGAAAAGCTAGTGCTCAGAACGCTGCAGGTTTGGAGAGGGTTACAGAGGTGGGGCAGAGCAGGGCCCCGTAGGGGTTTAAACTCAAGGGTAATGTTCTATATACAAGGCATTGATTGAAGCATTAGTAAACTTACAGAAATTGGCCTCTTCTGTTCAAATTATGGTCTTTTTTTATCATTTTGGAACCACATTAATTGATTCAGCGTGAGCCATGACTCATACGATTCAGAGATTTATAATAGTTATTAAAATTGGAGCTTCTTCTTTAAAACTTGCCTTATTAGTTAGATGAAATAACTCTCAGGAAAAGTCCACACTGTACTTATCCCTGTTGAATAATGTGCACAGTTCCAGGGGTAAACTCAATTGACACCATCAGTAGGAGAGCAAAACTGTGTATAATTTAATCGTAAAGAAACATGGATAATTAAAGGGGAACGTCACAAGGGAGGGTCAAAAATTTACAAAATTTATGAAGTTGCATGCCATACATCTCCACCTATGAGCAGTCTCTGACAAGATGGGTACATCAAAATGAGGTAGGAATGTGGACAATCTCCTGGAGGTCTCATTACATGATCTCCCACCTCCAATCAGTCACACACCTTGTCTTGCAGTTTTAGAGCTGACAAACAAATGTGTTCAAAGAAAAAATGAGAAAATAAATTTCTTTCAATGCCTCAATGATGGTTACTTCTGGAGATTGCTCACTACAGCGTGAATGAGATGACTCTTTCATGCCACCCAATCCTGGAGGCTTGGCAGCCTTGGAATTGGGCAGATCTGATCCCTGTTGGATTTTTCAACTACTGCTTTATCAGTGTACCCAAACAGGGAGCTGAGAAGTTAAATACAAGCCTCATGATTTATACCCTTAACAAATCAAATTTGTTATAAAATGAGGCCATTTTGATGGCACCATTGGCCCAGTCCTTGCTATTAACTATGGTAGTGCAAATCATAATGCCATTGTTAATCATTCTGTGGCATTGTATGTTTTTTCCTCCCATTTTAATCTTTACATTTTAGAGTGAATATTTGCCCTTTATAATGTAATGAGCTGTGCTACCAGAGAGAGATGAAATACTGTACTGAAGAAGGGTTCTGATCTGAAACATCAACTTTCCTGCTCCTCTGATGCTGCCTGGGCTGATGCGTTCCTCCAGCCTCACACTGTGTTATCTCAGTTTGGGCTTTCCTCCTTTATTGCGATTTATCAGACTCTTTGTAGAACATAAATTAAACTGCTATAAATACAGTAGTTCCATTTCCCACATCAGCCCTCCTAGTAAGACCACTAATTCACTACAATGTCTACGGAATTGAATAGTTCCTTACCATGGGGTAGTATTGACTGCTAACCAGTCCAAGGTCTCCAAATTCAGTTCTATTGGCAGACAAGGTAGATTTTCATTTGATCAGTTTGACTTGATTGAAATCTGATTTTTTTTTATGCACCTGAATGAACAGCATTTTCTAGTGTGTTTAACACTAGAAGAATTTTGGAAAGCTCCATTATGGCGTGAAGTCTCAGGAAAGTTGGGTACAGGCCAAACATTTGAGCCATTGTCCTAATAATGCTGTCTCTGACCTGTACTTGCATTTAGCAAGGCTCCGCACTACCTCAGAAGAAATTCTCCCTCCAACACCCTTCAGTTAGTGATTAATAGAGCATCTAGCAACATAACTGTCAGCATGATTATCATTATTGCTTGCGTACCTCGTTGCTTTTAATACTTGGATTAACAGCAGTGAGTGGACTTTGTTAAAATTGACTGAAAACTGTTCATACTGAGATCTCTTGATGTAGGTTGTGAAGAAATCCTGTTACCCCCGCTGGAATGAGGTATTTGAGTTTGTCCTGGATGACACAGGGGCAGAGAACACATTGCATGTGGAGGTCTGGGACTGGGACTTGGTCAGCAAAAATGATTTCCTGGGAAAGGTAGGTAACACCTTGATCAATACCTGGCTAGTAGCTTTTGGTTGTTTCCAGTTATATTGCAGCTAACACAATCCCTTTCACACTCCGGAAAAGTCCTGCATTTATGTATTTCACACTCACAGGATGTCCCAAAGCTCTTCACAGTCAGTGGGTTAGCCAAATTGCCCACAGAAACATCCTGCGTGTAGAATGTGATGATGGTCAGATAATCTGTTTTTGTGATGTTGAGTGAGGGTTGAATGTTGACCCGGACGTGGGGATTACACACCTTGTCTGTATTGAAATAGTGTCATGTCTTATGTCCACCAGAGAGAGTTGATGAGGTATCTGAAAGTGCAGACCCCTCCCCCACCTCCCTTCATTTTTGAACTGCAGTATCAGCCAGGATTATGTTCCAAGTCACTCAATTGACAGTTGAACCCATAATCTCCTGCCTCAGGGTTGAGGGAACTATTATTGAGCCAAGCCTGATACCTGAATAATAACTGACCAGAGAATAGGGATATGGTTTGGACTTAAGTTGCACGATCAGCAGTGAAGATGCTTTTACTTCTGGCTCTCGGCTTTAACGGGAATGACCTGAGGAATTGTTCTCTCCAGGTATCTGTCATGGACTGAAGGCAAAACGGAGTCCAACACACAGACATTGTCTCTCCACCTGGACTTCAAACAGCCACCATCTTGAACCTAATGAGACCAACCTGTAGGTCTCTGATGGTTCCCCTGACTTTAGCTCAATTACAGTTCAGGAGATTAACTAAGCAGAAACAGTGCGCCAGATTTTCAGAGGAAGGACAAGCTCATGCAGCTTCTGATAGGAGATTCTGACCAGGGCTCCCTCAAAAATGTGAAGCCTATTTCCGTTCTGACAGTTCTTTCGAAGTGAATGCATCAGGAGAAGGTCAACCAGGCAGCCACTTTGACAGCTGCTATTTCACAGTAAGACAGTAATGTAAGTGTGATGGTAAGGTGCCAGATGAGGGTGGGGTGCAGGTAGGTAGAATACCGTACATTAGTGGGTAGGGTGCTGGGGTCAGGATACCAGACAGGTTGGGGTATGGTACCACGTGGATAGGAAAACAGGAGCAAGGGAGTAGGGGATAAGATGCCAGATGAATGGGGTGGGATGCCAGGTAAGTACGGTGCCAGTTGAGTTTGGAGTTAGGTGTCAAGTGGGAAGGGTGTGCCAGTCGTGTCAGGAGGGATCGGATGTCGGAAGCAAATTGTCGGGGGGAAAGAGCGTCAGTCCTACTCAGCCTGGATTTGGAGAAAGGAGGGGTGGCAGTGGAGTCTGGGGAGGTCAGGTGTGAAGCAGGGCAAAGGGGATCGGGCACGGAATTGGGGAAAGGGGATCGGATGCAGAGAAGGGATTTGAGTACAGAGTGGGGGAAAGGGGATCAAGTTCAAAACAAGGAAAAAGGTATTGAGTGCAGAGAAGGGGAAAGGTGATCGGGTGTGGAATGGGGAAAGTGGATCGAGTGCAGGCGGGGAATAGGGGTTCGAGTGCAGAGCAGGGGAAAGGGGATTGATTGCAGAGCAGGGGGAAGAGGATTGAGTGCAGAGCAGGGGGAAGGGGATCGACTCAATTCCCTCTGAATCTGCTCCAGTGGCGATTCTGCAGTCTTCCCATGAGCACCCCCCATCTGTGCTGGGATAAAGACTGTTTGGCCAGTAGGAAATCGAGGCCCATGTTCTCTATTGATGTAACCTTGATGGAGAGCAACACTGAATAAACTGAATTATGGAATGATCGCAGTGAAAGACAACAAGATTTCATGTTTTGCAACTTCAAAAATCAAACCAAAGTTAACATAGATTAAAAGTGACCTAATGATCTGACAGACAAATTGCATATGATATAAACTATAAATTACACTTTAACTAGCAGATAGAACAAGGATAGATCTGGCAGATTTACTAAGCTGCCCATTTAGCTGGTAAACATTGTTATGAAGTTGTGTAGAGTAATTGTGAATTGGAAGGCAGGAAGCTAGAATTTGTTTGTAAAAAAAATATAAGGGAGAAGAGTGTGTGGTTCCTTTAAGAGTAAAGTGCTTTTCCAAGCTTAGAGAATTACACAGAAAAAATGTGCCTGTATGTAGCTGAAGATGTACAGTCAGTTCTGAAATGGAAACATGTATCAATTGGAAACCTTAGGCTTGTTTCGATGTTTTAGCAACTTGCAACAATCTGCCAATTAATTTAAACCAGACACTCAGCGATTGAAAGCTAATTGAATTTAATTCTGATGGTGTTGACAAACTCGGACCAATGCTACTGTAAGAAAATTGATATGTAATCCAAGCTATACCAGGAGAGGGTTTTTGAAAATCTGTGTGAGAATGATCCGCCATCTGAGAAATAAGCACCTAGCTCTCACAAGAAATTGCTAAACTGTCTTAGAAGGCACCATCCATCCATAAAAGATACCACGGCACTTCTACCTAAGAGCCCTCACAGAAGACATTACAGAGAAAACTTCCCTGACAGCTGGATCAGCGGAAGAAAGGTGCTTATGACTTGAGAACAGCAGAAGAAAGGCATGTAGACTTTGAGAGACTAAGTTTTAATTTATTTTCTTTATTTATTTATATATAAGTGTGCCTTGTGTTTATTGGAACAGCATACCAGTAGAATTTAGTTCTGTTAGGGAATAATTAATAGTTTAGAGAGATTTGTTCAGTTTGTTTGTAATTCTGTTAATTTGTTCACTGTTAAATAAAAAAAAGTTATTTGTTACTTATAAAGTGACTATCAGGGATTTTCTTTCATTTAACCACAATTTTTAACAGATTATAAAGGCGAGGCGAGCTCCTCTGGGTGTTTAAGGTTTAATTATTAGAAGGGAACCTTTACTCCTGCCAGAACAGACTGGCAGGAAGAAGGGTCTCGACTCGAAACATCAGCTTTCCTGCTCCTCTGATGCTGCTTGGCCTGCTGTGTTCATCCAGCTCTACACCTTGTTGTCTTAGAACAGACTGGGGGCTTGTGTTACAGTTTAATTATCAGGGGAGTTCAACCTCCTCGCTGCAACAATGTGGCACCAATTCCAAAACTCTGAACTTTCTCAGGCCAAATTCTAGCCTCTTCACTTTGAGGCCTTAGTGTCGAGTCCCATCAGACTTCAGATTTACTCCTCCTCAGTTCCATTGTTACAGTCTCCCCCAACAAAAGGCCCACCCTTCCAGATCCCTCACGGTTCTGCTCCCTGACCCAGCTGCCTTGGTCTTTCCTTTCTCAGACTATGTAGGCCACAATCGTCTTCTCCTGAAGATCAGTCACACCCCATTGATTAGCATGGATTGTTATAGATCCTGGAATGTTTCCATTGCATTTTATTGATGGCCCATTGGCACTGTGCCTGGGCAGAGCAGTTTAGGGAGATTGCAAATGTTTTGCAGCTGCACAGGGTCTTGCTGCTGGCAGTCGGTCGGATCTGAACTCAGGATCTCAGGGAGACTAAACAGACCCATCTAAGGCAAATGAACTCAGACTCAGCTGTACTCTTCTCTAAAGTGGTGCTGTCCTTGACCAATATCTTCTGCCCATCCCCCATGGGATCATCTGTTTTGCCTTCTAATCTGTTCTAAATGCCTCTTGGAAATTCCACTGTAGCAAATGTGGCAGCGCTCGTCTTGGTCAGCATATGAGAGTCCATCACACAATATTTGGCTGCATTTTTAAGGTGACAAAATGCCTTAAGGAATCAAAATCAAAACCTATTTGGCACATCAAGGACATTCTTTCCACAAATCAGTTGTAATTATGGGTGTTATCTTCTGAGAGAAAATAGTACATAAAACTTCCATTTATAAAGCATCTTTCACCAACTCAGGGACACGACAAAAGCATTTTAAAGCCAATGAAGCACTTTTGAAATTCAGTCACTGTTGTAATGCAGGGAACTGTGCAATTGTCCAGACAGCACCTGAATTGATATTCATTGCAATAGTTACATTGCAAAGATTAGTAAAAAGGAACACACAAATTGCAGAAATCTCAAACAAAATGATGGAAATGCACAGCTGACTCATTAGTGCCTGGAGGTAAATAGATTAATGTTTATATGTGAACCTTCATTAGCATTTAAGTTATTTCAACCACTGAGTGGTATCAATCACTTGTAAACTTGGCATCTGGTGACTCATAAATGGTGTGATTGGCAGAATTTATAAGATGAACATTAATGGTCTCTATAAAGAATAACACATGCATTGGTCTAACTGCAGGTTGTACTTTAATATCAGGTCAGACAAAGTTGATAAATATTAAAATAACTCAATCTCATGATTATATTGCAGAAATCACTTACTGCTGTTCTTAGAAAATAAGTCTGTTTTCAAAAAGCTTGTCCAAGTTTATTTTGGATTACAACAGCAATTTATATTTATATAAGCCCATAAAATAGGATGTGCTTCAGGGGAATGTGATAAACCATACGTGGCCTTGTGTCACATGAAGAGATGTCAGATGTTCAATAACAACCAAAACAGAATCCCCATCGTCCTCACGTACCATCCCACCAACCTCCGGATCCAACGCATCATCCTCCAGCACTTCCGCCAGCTGCAATCTGACCCCACTACCAAAGACATTTTTCCCTCCCCACCCTTATCTGCACTCTGGAGGGACCACTCTCTCCGTGACTCCCTCGTCCGCTCCATACTCCCCACCAGCCCCACCACCCGCGGCACTTTTCCCTGCAACCGCAGGAAGTGCTACACCTGCCCCTACACCTCCCCCCTCACCCCCATCCCAGGCCCCAAGAAGACCTTCCACATCAAGCAGGTGTTCACCTGCATATCTGCTAATATGGTATACTGTATCCGCTGTTCCTGGTGTGGCCTTCTCTACATCGGGGAAACCAAGCAAAGGCTTGGAGACCACTTTGTGAAATACCTATGTTTGGTTCGCGACAAATGACTGCACCTGCCAGTCGCAAACCACTTCAACTCCCCCTCCCACTCCTTGGATGACATGTCCATCCTGGGCCTCCTCCAGTGCCACAACGATGTCACCCGAAAGTTGCAGGAACAGCACCTCATATTTCGCTTGGGAACCCTGCAGCCCAATGGTATCAATGTGGACTTCACAAGCTTCAAAATCACCCCGCCCCCGACTGCATCCCGAAACCAGTCCAGCTTGTCCCCGCCTCCCTAACCTGTCCGTCCTTTCTCCCACCTATCCAATCCTCCCACCTCAACCCCCACCCCCACCACCTACCTACCAGCCTCATCCCCGCCTCCTTGACCTGTCTGTGTTCCTTGGACTGACCAATCCCCATCCCAACTCCCCACCTACACTCACCTTTACTGGCTCCATCCCCGCCTCCTTGACCTGTCTGTCTCCTCTCCACCTATCTGCTCCTTTATCCATCTCCATCCACCTCTCTCTCTCGCTGTCTGTCTCTCTATTTATTTCAGAATCCCCTTCCCTCCTCCATTTCTGAAGAAGGGTCCAGACCTGAAACATCACGTTTCCTGCTCCTCAGGTGCTGCTTGGCCTGCTGCGTTCATCCAGCTCTACACCTTGTTATCTCATTCTCCAGCATTGGCAGTTCCTACTATCTCAGATGTGAAGGAGGTAGTTTTTGAGCAGCATTTTAAAGAAAGAAAGCAAAGTAGAGAGACAGAGAAGTGTAGAAAAGGAATTCCGGAGCACTGGGCCTGGGTGACAAAGGCAAAGTTAAAATCAGGGATGCTGAAGAATCCAGAACTGGATGAGTTCAGAGTTTGGAGAGTTATTGGGGTGGAGTTATGACAGGGCTAGGGAGGAGCAAAGCCATAAAGGCTTTGAAACAATGCTGGAAATTATAAAGCCAAAATGTTGCTTAACCTGAGATAACAAGATGTGGGGCTGGATGAACACAGCAGGCCAAGC
>JAHRHZ010000095.1:6279776-6293123 GCA_024137785.1 Ginglymostoma cirratum | reverse complement strand
GAAGGGTCTAGGCCCGAAACGTCAAGCTTTCCTGCTCCTATGATGCTGCTTGGCCTGCTGTGTTCATCCAGCCCCACACCTTGTTATCTATGTTGCTTAACCTGTTTAGATCAGTTGACAATGGATGATAGGCTCCCTACAAGTTGAGACATGGGAACTGGAGATTCAGATGCCCCGAATTTATGAAAGGTAGAATGTGGGAGACCAGTCAGGAGTATTCCCAATATTTAAATAGAAGAAGGTTCTTGTCAGATAAACAGGCTGATACGTTAGCAATAGTGGAATAGTTAAGCGAGGTGATTGTGAGATGGGGCTTGGTTCTTTTAAGCATATGTGTTTAAACTAAAGCTCTGCTTTTGGAGGGTGTTCCTGAGGGCCAGCTTGTAGATGAGAAACAAAACAGAGCTGAAGTCACATTCCTGTGGGATACCTGAAGTAACTGTGTGGGATTAGGCAGAGAAGCCTTTTCAAGTGATGGGGGTAGATAGATCAAAGAGAGAGCCAGGTAGGAGCAGTCTTGTCCAGGTACAAAAACAGAAATTGCTGGGAAAGCCCGGCAAGTCTGGCAGCATCTATGGAGAGAAATCAGAGTTAATGTTTCAAGTCAGGTCCTCAGTTCTGAGGAAGGGTCGCTTAACCTGAAACGTTAACTCTGACATCTCTCCACAAATGCTTCCAGACCTGCTGAGCTTTTCCAGCTATTTCTCCTTTTGTTTCTGATTCAGCATCCACAGTTCTTTCAGGTTTTTTTTCAGTCTTATCCAGGCATCTGGATAAGTAGCGAGACCTTGGAGGAGGTGCCGTCTGTCATGTCAAGTGCTGCAGATAGCTTGGGAAGGATAAAGAAGGAGATTCACTTTGTCCACTGTCACACAGAATGCACTTTATGTGGTTGATAAAAACTGCTTGGTACTTTAGTGGAGGCAGAAAGCTGACGGAGTTGGGGGGGTCCAAACATGGATGGACACATCATGGCAGGGTCAAAATTGTCTTTTAATCTTGTCCAGATCTGTGAAATAAAATATTAAGAAAAATAGCCTCAATTATACTGTATATATTTAATCATGAAAGCCAGGAGTCTCTACAACAGGATTGCTGTTAAAAATGCATATTTTATTCTCAATTTTTGGGTTTAGGTGGTTAGTGACAAGTCCAGCTTTTATCACTGCCCTGAGTTTCCGTGGCACTACTGTGATATAATAGAGCAACTGAGATTCACCTCTGTTGAAGTGGGACTGGATTCATACAGGGGCCACACCAATTAATGGACAGTTGCCCTTCCTAAAAACACAAGGGAAACATTTGAGTCAGTATTAAAATTTTCAATCTGCTAGGGTGGGATTTGTCCTGTCGTTTGGGAACTTGGGAAGGTGTTGGCTTTCCACACTCTTCCTGTGTCATTCCAAGTAGAAGAGCTATAGCCTTAGGTCACTGGACTGCACCTCATCATCTCATCATCTGTTGTTTCTTCTGCTCTCGAGGTGGCATTCAACATTAACAAGCTCCTGACGATTCAGCAGAAAGAAGGCTGGTTCCTGCTGCTCCCTGATAAAGCACAGAGGAGGGAGACTGAGTAAGTCATCTTTTCTTAACAGCCTTTTGCCTCCTGTACTGCAGAATGGAACGAAAGAAAGACCTTTGCATTTATTTAGCAGCTTTTGTAATCTCAGACATCCCAAACTGCCTTAAAACGGTTAAGTCCTTTTGGAGTGCACTCCCTTTTATGACTTAGAGCTGAGTTAATTAGCACACAGCAAGATCCCTCAAACAATGTAGGGCAATGACCAGATAATTAGTCGCCCTAGTATTGGGTTAGAGACTCCAGGCAGAACTCTGCTGTCCTTTAAATAGTGTCACAGGATCTTTTGCATTAGACTGAGAAGTTCCACATCCCTGCTGAAAGACAGTCCCTCTGATTGTGCAGCACCTCCACTACATAGCCCTGAAACGTTAGTCTAGATTTGGACCTCATATTTCTTGAGTGTGGGACTTGACCCCACAACCTTATAGCTCAGAGGCAAGAGTCACCACTGAGATAAAACAGACCTTTTCTGGAGAGCACTCTAGTCCAGTGTGGGGGACCATGCATGTCTACAAACTGCTCAGACGCACATCAGTGCGATGGTGTGAACGCAGGTGTCTCTGACAGATGCATTTGAACACACTTGAATGATTTATGTGCATTGTCAAATTGATGCTGACAGAGCAGATTTAAGACCAAATCCTGGAGGCTGCATCAAACCTCAGGTTAGTGGGATAGAAGCTATAATCAGCCCATTGTCAATAGTGAAACAGGAATGGAAAGGAAAGAGAATGATTGTCAGCAAGCCCAGGCCTACAAAGAGGACAGAGTTACACTTATCCAATCACACCAAAACTGCTCATGTTTCATCTCACATTGAGTTTTAATTTTAATGGTTAGACCAGTGGATCGAGAGGCTGGCTACCCATTAGTACCCAGTTCCTAACCAGAGCCTCATTAATGAGCATGTTTCTCATGGGTTTGTCTTGGAGCTAGGTTGCTGTTGATTTTGGGGAACCTGGAGGCCAATCCAGCTGGGGGAAAGTAGGACAGAAACTGTGAGGGAGGTGATGGCCTGGTGGTATTATTGCTAGACTGTTAATCCAGAAACCCAGGACATGTTCCCAGGGACCTGGGTTCAAATCGTACCATGGTGAAATTTGATTTAAATTTTTAAAAAGCCTGGAAATAAGAGTCAACAATGATCATAAAACTGTTTTCCATTATCAGGAAAAGCCCATCTGTTCCCCAGTGTCTTTTAGGGAAGGTAGCGCCTGTCCTTGTGACTCCAGATGCACAGCAATGTGGTTGATTGATAACTGCGCTCTGGGCAATTAGGGATGGGCAATAAATGCTGGCCAGGCCAGCGATGCTCTCACCCTGTGATTGACTAAAACAAAGCAGCAAGGGGTGACCTGGGCCAGCGGTCGCCCTCATTATTCTGGAGGAACATTTCTGCGCTCCTTGACCACACAAAGGTAATTGTAGCACTTGCCTTCTGCTATTCCATTTGGGTTCATTGCATGCAGTGGCCACATCTAACTCTCACTCCTGCTCACTAACCGTCTGAAGAGTCTGTGTGTGCCTGAGGACCCCACCTGGGGCTGCCACCTGACTTAGGCAGGTGCCCCAACGACCCCAAGGAATACCCTGGGCAGTTGCTGGAAGACACAGGGACGTCCTGTTAAATCCGACTTCTCCATTTTAACTCCACCGCTGCTCTGTTTTCACCAGGGGGTGTCAAAATCTCCTCCTTAATAAGTAACAAATATGGACAGAATAACATATATAAAGGAGAAGGGGGTACAGGGATTTCAGGGACAGGCTCACTGGGGTGGCACAGTGGCTCAGTGGTTAGCACTACTGCCTCACAGTGCCAGAGACCCCGGTTCAGTTCCAGCCTTGGGCACCTGTCTGTGTGGAGTTTGCACATTCTCCCCATGTCTGAGTGGGTTTCCTCCGGATGCTCTGGTTTCCTCCCACAGTACAGAGATCTGCAGGTTAGGTGGTATGGCCATACTAAATTGCGCATAGGTTAAGTGGATTAGCCATTGGGAGTGAAGGGTTATATAGATTGGGTAGGGGGCTGTGTCTGGGTGGGATGCGCTGTGGGGACTCAATGGGCTGAATGGCCTGATTAGAAGGAACACTAGAATGAGAGGAGGATTGTGTGCAGTTTAACACCATCTTAGATCAAAGGACCAAGTAGCCTGTTTCTATGCTGTAGAATCCATGTCCTACATTTGTCAAGTCATGGGTAATATTACTGGATGGAATTTTTGCCTCCCTGTTGTGGTGTGAGCAATGGTGAGATCAGTGGGAAAGTACAGTGAGAATGAAAACATCAGATTCTGGACATCAAGAAGAAGTTTCCTGTTTTTCCCCTTTAAATAGCAACTTCACAATGTTACCATTGAGTGGTGCCAACCTTATTTCTATGCATTTGTATGTATTTAAAGTCCTAACTTGCCTTATTCATACGCCACTTCCAATTCTCCTCTCTTTCATCAAAAAACTAGATGACACAAATTCCTGAAATGTAAGCCAGAGCAGGTACTTATTTTTAATTTGCTCACGGGAGGTGGGCATTACTGGTTAGGTTAGCATTTATTGTCCATCCCTAATTGCCCTGGAGAAGGTGGTGGTGAGCTTCCTTCTTGAATTGCTGCAGCCCTTGTAGTCTAGGGAAACCCACTGTGCAGTTAGGGAGGGAGTTCCAGGATTTTGACCCAGTGAGAGTGAAGGAGCAGAAATACAGCCTCAAGTCAGGACGGTGTGTGAATTTGAGGGGAAATTGAGGGTGATGGTATTTCGAAGCATGTGTTTGTCTTGTCTCTGGGTCATAGAGACAGCGGGTTTGGAGTTTGCTTCCAGAGAAGTTTGGTGAGTTGCAGCAATGCATCTTGTAGATGGTATACACTGCTGTCACTGAGCATCAGTATTGAAAGAAATAAAAGTATTGTATCTACACGGACTAAGCAGTGCACATTCCTGCCAGAACCATCATAGACAAACAAATGCAAATAAGTTTTTCCCTCATATTGGCTCCCTCACCAACTACTGCAGACCCAGTCTAGCAGTTATGTCCTTTCAGATCCAGCCAGCTTGATCAGTATTACTGCTGCTGAATCATCTGGGTGATGGACATTGAAGCCCCCCACCCAGAGTACATTCTGTGCCCTTGCTACCCTCAGGCCAACATCCAAGTGCAGTTTAACATGGAGAAACACTGATTCATCAGGTGAGGGGTCGGGTTGGGGGATGTTTGGGGTCCTGTAGGTGGTAATCACCAGGAGATGTCCTTGCTCACAGTTGCCCTGATGCTGTGAGATTTCATGAGGTCTTGAATCCCGAGGTAATTCCATCCAACTGTATACCGCTGTGCCACTACCTCTGGTGGGTTTGACCTGCTGGTGAGAAAGGACATCCAGGGCTAGTGATGGTGCGTTTAAGGCAGGATTCCATGAGTGTGACAGTGTCAGGCTATTGCTTTAACAGATCTGTGAGACAGCTCTCCCTATTGTAGCACTAACCCCAGATGTTAGTGAGGAGAACATTGCAAGATTGGCAGTTCTGTGTTTGTCCTTACAGTTTATGTTGCCAACTTTGATGGCAGGTGGTTGGGCTAGTTTCACTTCTTCCCTCAGACTTTGTAATGGTTTGATAGAACAGAGTGCCTCTATGGCTGTTTCAGCTTGGGTAAGGATGGCAAGTTTCCTTGCTTTTTTTGACACTCATCAGTGGTTACATGGATGACAGATTTAAGGCCAAGTTGGCACGGTGGCACATCGGTTAGCACTGCTGCCTCCCAGCCTTGGTTGGCTGTCTTTGTGAAATTTGCACGTTCTCCCGTGTGTCTGCGTGGGTTTCCACTTGGTGCTCTGGGTTCCTCCCACAGTCCAAAGAAAGGCGGGCTAGGTGGCTTGGCCATGCTAAGTTCCTCCATAGTATCCAGGGATGTGCAGGCTGCGTGGATTAGCCATGGGAAATGCAGGGTTGTGGGGATAGGGTGGGATGCCTTTTGGAGGATCAGTACAGACTCAATGGGTCAAATGGCCTCTTTTTTCCCTGTCGGGATTCTATGAAGTTTCACCATCTGCCATGATGGATTTGAGGATTCTACGAAAAAGATAAGCTAACCATGGTTAACCAGGGAAGTTAGGGATATCATCAAATCAAAACTAAAAGCATACGATGAGGCAAAGTTTCGTGGTAAGACAGAAAATTTAGAATATTTTAAAAACCAAGAGATTAAAAAAAAACCCAAATTGATAACACAAAGGGGAGAAGATACACTTTGAAGCTAATCTTGCAAGAAATATCAAGGTGGACAATAAGAGCTTCTTGTATAAAAGGGGAGACAGAAGCCAAAGTCAATGTCTAACCCTCAGAGAAGGAGGGTAGGGGAACAATAATGGGGAACCGGGAAATAGCAGAGACATTAAATGAAGATTTTTCAGAAGTCTTCATAATAGAAGACATAACAGCATTCCAAAATTATGAAATAATCAAGGTGATAAAGGAGAAGAGGATGCAGGTTCAATAACTATCACAAGAGGAAAAAAGTGCTGCCGAAACTAGAAGGGCTAAAAGCCAATAAGCTACTGAGATAGTGGATGCAATGGCAAAATCTCAGAATAAGGAGACGTCTTTTTAAGACAGGGACGAGGATTTTTTTTCTCTCCGAGAGCAGTGATTCTGTGGAGTTCTTTACGACAGAGGGCTATAGAGGCTAGGTTATCAAATATATTCAGGCTGAGATAGGCTGATTTTTAATCAGTAAGGGAATCAAGCGCTATGGGGCAAAGGCAAGAAAGTGGTGAAGTGGTGTTGGAGATTATTAGATCAGCCATGATCACACTGAATGGCAGAACAGACTCAAAGGGTGAATTCCCTGCATCTGCTCTGATGTCCTTTGGTCTCATAGTAATAATCTAAGAATCTTTAGATTCCTGAAGTCCCAGAGGTTTGCAAAACTGCCCATGTAACACATTTGCTTAAAAAGGGGCAGAGACAAAAAAATGTCACAATAGGCCAGTTAGCTTAACGTTAATTTTAGATAAATGTTAGGGTCTGATATAAAGGGTTAATAACAGAGCATTTAGAAAGACATTTATGATTAAGCAGAGTCATAAAGGGGAAGTCATGCCTAGCAAATGTACTACAATTCTTTGAGGAGATAAGCAGGATAGATAAAGGGGCAGCGGTGGATGTAATACTTTTGGATTTTTGGAAGGCATTTGAAAAGTTACTAGACATAAGGCTACTCAACAGGATGAGAGCCCATGGTATTGGAGACAGTATAGTATAGTACATTAAGATAGAAAATTTGTGATCTAATAGAAGACAGAGAGTTGGGATAAGAGAGGCATTTTCAGGATGGCAGCCTGGAATTATTGAAATACCATAGGGATCAGTGCTGGGCAACAATTATTTACAATACATATTAATAACCAAGTGAACGTACAATAGCTAAGTTTGTAGATGACATAAAGATAGTTGGAAAGACGAGTGGTGATGATGACTCATATACTCTGCAGAGGGTTACAGACAGGTGAATGGGCAGAATCTTGGCAGATGGAATATAATGTGGGAAAACGTGAGATTATGCATTTGGCAGGAGGAACAGAAGAACTGAATATTATTTAACTAGAGAAAGACTGCAGAAAGCTACGGATCAGAGGGATTTGGGAATGATCATGCAAAAAGCTCACATCCAATCCATCAGGTAATAGGGAAGGCAAATGCAATGTTGGCCTTTATTTGCAAGGGACTGGAGTATAAAAATAGCAAGGTCTTGCTTAAGCTATACAAGGGAATAATTAGACCACACCTAGAGTACTGTGAAATGTTTTGGACTCCTTATCTAAGAAAACGTTTTGGCATTGAAAGTGTCCAGTGAAGGATCACTTGGCTGATCATGGGATGGATGGACGGTCTTATGAGGAGATGCTGACTAGGTTGGACATGTACTCTTTAGAGTTTACAAGAAAGAGGCAACTTTATTGAAATATACATGATTGTAAGGGGTTTTGCTGGGGTAGATGTGGGTAGGTTGTTTCTCCTTGTGTGAGAGTCTAGGACCAGAGGGCAAAATCTCAGAAAAAGGCGTTGCTCATTTAAATCACGGATGAGGATGAACTTCTTCTCTCAGAGGGTAGTGAATCTTTACTGCTAAGGGCTGTAAAGGCTGGGTCATTATATATTCAAGGCTGAGATAGACTCAGTTTTTCTTAAATTCGTGAGAGAATCAAGGTCATAGGGATAATGCAGGAAAGTGGAGTTAAGGATTATCAGATCAGTCTTGATCTCATTGAATGGTGGAACGGACTCGATGGCTGAGTGGTCTGTTTCTGCTGTCATATCTTGTGGCTTGTGACGATGGAATCACTGAACAGTCTATGAAGTGGCGTGTTGGGTATCCATCCAAGTGGCACATGTGGCCTGTGGCATCAGTTTAGTTGGCAGGCACACTGCATGTGCTTCAAGTGAAACTCAAAGAGGAGCACCCCGTGGAGGTCTGATGATCAGGGGGTAACACCATTGCCAGTCAGTCAGGGGCTTATCCTATTCCAGTCGAGAGATTTAGCCATTGTCAGTCAGGCTCTTGGTCCTACCCAAGTCTGGGGATCCATACCTTTGCAGCGATGGGGATTGGATCATGGTCTGTCCTGCAGGGCTAGTGCAACTAGCCCAATAATTACAGGTAGCTCACTCAGGGAGCTGTTGAGAGAGACATCTCTCTGGGCTTGGGTCAGTTCCTCTAGAGGCAATCCAAAGGGAGAATCGGGAATGATGGAAGTGAATGGAAGATCGCTCAGTGGCATTGCATTATCCGGGAGGTGTTGAGCCGTTCTCAGTGAGTGTGTAGGAAGCACAGAGAGCAGGAAGAGTGTATGAGGTCATTGACTGAACATGCTGCTTGCAATACTGAGAGTTGTAGTCTGTGAGCCTTGATCCTCGATGAGATGTGTGTGCCGTGGCAGTGTTAGAGTGAGTGCTGGTGCTGTTAATGTGAGGGAGCTGAGAAAAGATGGTGGCACCTACCCTTGGGCACCTACCATTGACCTTCTCCCTGTACAGCTTCCACTTCAACCTGGATGCAATACTGACCCAAGGTGCAATTTATATGTATGCTGCCATGTCCCGAAATGTCTATATTTAAGGAAATACAAGACTGTGCCTGCAATCCGTCCTTAAAATTCAACCCTTTTAACCCCCGTATCTTTCTGATGATATTTGACTCTACCGCTTCCAAGGGTAACGTATCTTTCCTGAGGTATGGTGCCTAGACCGACATGCACAACCCGAGAAAGTTTATACGAAGCTCTGTGCAACAGTAGTGAGCTTGCTCAAATAAGAAGTTTTCAAAAAAAGGAGTTAATGAATTACCAGAACGCTCCCAAATCAAAAACAGGAGTTAATGAGTTACCAGAATGCTCCCAAATAAAAAACAGGAGTTAATGAGTTACCAGAATGCTACCAAAATGTATTTCAAGATTTAAAGGCTGTTGCTGACTATATACCTGAGTAAAACCAGCTACTTCATTTCTAAATATGTGAGCTTTCTCGATTCTCAATTTTAAGATTGCTGCATAATGCATGTGCATTTTAATTAAACAACAAAGTGATAACAGGGCCATGAAAGATTAAAGAAGATAGCGACAGAAAGAAGTTGTAGAAGTCAGGCTGTAACGGTATGATTACGTCTGTTAACTGACTGTTTCAAGACAAACAAAAGGTTTTATTTATGCTCTGACCAAAGCAAATCCAGCCTTCGGATAGTAGTGACGTGCTGGAGAGTATCATCCATTGCTTTACAATGTTGTTGCGTGGGTCATAGATGATGCATACTACACAATACTTCAGTGACAGTCATCAAATGGTGAGTCATCTCACTTCAGCTACTGGAGACATCTATCCAAATTAGACTGTAAAACGAGCTTCAAAGAGAGGCTCTGATGTGCCTTCTCGGGGATTTGCCCTCATCTCAGAAGAAAGTGCAAATTTAATCTCTTAGTCATATCTGCACGGCGTCATTTTAAACTTTTTTTTAAGCTTAAATTTAATGTGACATTTTCCCTTTCATTCTCTCCCACGATTTCAGTCATCATGTACCCCACTTTCCTCCCCCACCACTTTGCCCTTTGCCTTGAATTCATAGAATCCCTACAGTGCAGAGGCAGGCCATTTGGTCCATCAAGTCCACACCAACCTTCCAAACAGCATCCCTCTCTGAACCGCCCCCCTCCCCCACCTTATCCATGTAACCCTGCATTTTCCCTGGCCAATCCACCTACCCTGCACGTCTTGGAACTGTGGGAGGAAACCAGAACACCCGGAGGAATCCCACACAGACATGGGGAAAATGTTCAAACTCCACACAGAGAATCGCCCAAAGATGGAATTGATCCCAGGTTCCTGGCACTGTGAGGCAGCAGTGCTAACCACTGAGCCATTGTGTTGCCCCTTAGGTTAGATACCAGTTACTAGACAGGAAGGCAAGCCAGTTTCTCAACAGTGTATGAGGAATGATGCTAGACAGCACAGGAAAATATGCAGGTTCTGTTCTTCCGCTCAAATTTCTGTTCATCAAGGTCAGAGACTGCACTTAGAATTAGAACATTTCAACTACTTTATATTAAGATTAGATGCAGCTGATTAGATGTAAATCCCTCCGATATCCCATTTGACGAGACTATGCCTCTAAGAAATGTGTTCTGTCTTGTCTCTATTGTAGAGGGGTTTAGTCACAGCAGTGCCAAAATGTCTCCTTCAGACAGGCAGTCGATAAACAGCTTTGAGTTCTCCCTGGGGTTTTTTTAAGACGAAAGAATCTTGAGTGGGTGGGGTCAGACTCACATAGATCCAAAAAAGATTTTGGTTTTGCTTTTAATTAGTTGGTGGCTTTTGCTGGCAGCTGCAGTGAAAGCTTGAGTTCCCTGCAGCTAGGCTGAAGTCTTAGACAGAGAGGTTTCCTCTTAAAAATCAAAAGGGACAGATTGTTTCTTTCGGTGTTTCTTTCTACTGGACTGGAGAGAGACAGCACGTGAGAATAATAACTGTGTTACTAAATTGCCTGTGCCATGGGTGTGTTTGTAGGATGCTGCCTATATTAGAACAGTTGATGATTAATTAATCTATTAAATAATACATTATCTAGTTAGATATTTCATAAAGTTATGCTAATTATTTTTGTTGTATTTTAACTGTATTTTAAGAATAAAGTGTATTTTGATTAAAACTTAGTGGTGGACAAGTTGAATCATATCTGGAACGCAGTGGCTTGCACTTGCTTTTGTATGGTCATAGTCCTAGCTTGGGACTGTGGGAAGAACTGGAAAGTCAGCAGCCAACTGACCACCCACCTCACAATGGGGGTGGACTGAATTGGGGCAGAGTGGGCCATCTGACCCTCATTGCTGGATTAGCCACCTGTTCCAGCAGTCCCAGCAGCATTAAACGCTCAGTACTGGATTGCTTCCAATGTTTCTGGGACCCGGGTAAAGCTGAGGCATTGGGCAGGGAAGGTTCAAATATCTTATAAATTTGGGGCTAAAGGGATGGGATTTAAAGTCAGAGCCAGGAGAAAGGAAGTGGAGGTACTACTTTCTGGGCCCCCAAATTGCTGGAGCTATCCCTGTTGTTGTGTATGGGATTGTCCTATAATTGAACAGGAACTGGGACACTTTGGTCTCAAGTGACGCCGTAGGCCGTTTCTTTAAGCATGTCTTCAATGGTTGGACCGCTGTTTTCACTAGACCATTGGATGATGGATGGTATGGGGCTGTTCTTATGTCCCAAATGCCATTGGACCTTAGGAAATATTCAAACTCCCCGCTGGTAAATGACGATCCAATGTCTGTGGCCAATACTTCTGAGAGACTGTGTATCACAAACGATGCTTGCAACTTCTCAATCATCATCCCCGAGCGTTATGCACATCCAGCCACTTTGAACAGGCATCCACAATGATCAGGAACATTGTGCCCATGAAAGGACCAGCATAGTCAACATGCAACTGAGTCCAGAATTTACCCAGCTATTCCCATGAATGAGGGGGCACAGCTGGTGGCACTTGGGGCACTGCCCCACCAATGCAGCTACATCAGCATCCAATCCTGGCCACCAGACATAGCTGCTTGTAGTATCTTCATTTTGGAAACCCCAATGACCTGGTGGAGTTCAGCCAGTATGTGGCAGCGACCTTTACTTGGGACAATCACTCTTGTTCCCCACAGTAATATGCTGTCGTCCATCTGGTCTGGTCTTGCCGGGTCCAGAAAGGTTTCAGTCCTGGTTGCGATGGTCCTTCTGTCTCCCCCATTACCACCAGTTGTTTCAGTTTCACTAGGACAGGATCTTTTTGTGTCCACAGTCAGCTTTTGTCCACGGTGACTGGAAGGGTGTCCAGGAAATTCAAAACCAAAACGGACACTTCCAGGGGAGGCACCACCAGTGGAGTATCTGCCATTGGGAGGCAGCTCACGGCATCCGCATTAGCCACTCAGCTTCTTGGACAGTATTCTAACTTGTACACACTGAGAATGAGGGTCCAACGCTGAATTCTACCATAAGCTATGGGCGGCACCGCCTTGTCTTCCTTCAGTAGCCTTAGCAGGGGTTTGTGATCTGTTACTGTGACAAATTCCCATCCATAAAGGTACTGGTGAAGCTTCCTCACACCAAAAATGTACCCCAAATCTTCCATCTCTATCTGAGCATATTTATGTGCAGCATCAGCCGAAGTGCGGGAAGCATACTCTGTCAGGTGTTCCTGTCTGTTGTGCCACCGGTGAGCCAACACTACCCTGATACCATACGGGGAGGCATCACATGCCAGCACTACTTCTCAGTTCGGATGGTAGGGGGACAACACCTTACGTGACAATAGCTGCCTTTTCATTTCCCTAAGGGCTACTTCTTGGCTGCGCGACCATTTCCAAGGCTGACCCTTTTTCAATAGCAGGTGCGAAGGTGCCAAGATCGAGGCCAGGTTATGTATGAATTTTCCAGAATAATTCCTTAACTAGCTTTGGCAACTCTTGGACAGTGTTAGTGTCTGGTGCCTCTGGGAAAGTTAAGCTCCTAATAACTGAAAAGGCTGTGGGTACGCAAGCAGTCACAAAGATTACTCATTGCTCTTTATCAGCCCCCTGTTACTTGCCTGAAAGAAATATCGCATTCTTCCCACGCACTGGACCTGGTCTTCGACACCAGGATCAAATGAATCAAGCTTCCCAAATAAAGGCATGATGCCAGAAATGCTTACTCCAACTCCAAGATGACTTTTGCAAGGGAATGTTCTTCAGGCACATCCTGTTTTCTCTCATCATTATTTTCTCTCATCATTGCTGAAAGAACTGCACAATCACCAAGTCACCCTCTATTTACTTGTGCACAGTACACTGGCTGTGGCCAGCCAGCTCAGAGTCAGTCCCTGAAGTGAGGAGATACTAAATCCCCTGTTTATATTTAATTTCCTGGTTATACTCTTTTATTCACAGAAAGTTACAGTATCACTCAATACATAGCATCAGTCACTATACATCAAAACAAGCTACCAAAAAGCAGAGACGCTTAATAAAAAACATCTTATGGAAATACATCTCAATTTAAACAGTAAATCCTAAATCCATATAAGGTTGTATCAGAGATAAAAGGTACTGCAGATGCTGGAGAATCCGAGATAACAAGCATTGGGCCTGGATGAACACAGCAGGTCAAGCAGCATCATAGGAGCAGGAAAACTTGACGTTTCGGGCCTAAACCCTTCATCAGAAATGGGGGAGGGGAAGAGGGTTCTGAAATAAATAGGGAGAGAG
>JAHRHZ010000095.1:6238035-6279376 GCA_024137785.1 Ginglymostoma cirratum | reverse complement strand
TTGAAATGGACATCTGTCTCTAGGTGGTTGCCCGAGATGGAGACAGAGAGGTCCAGGAAGGAGAGAGAAGTGTTGGAGATGGTCCAGGTGAACTTCAGGTTGGGGTGGAAAGTGTTGGTGAATTGGATGAACTGTTTGAGCTCCATATAAGGTTACAATGTTTCAAACACGACACATGGCAAATTCACATTGTATCAAGGCAATTCGCTAAAGAGCAGAGAAATGACATGAAACATCATACAGAAACACATCTCATTCTCAACAATAGTACAAAATAGTACAAATAAACATACATTTCATGTTTGGACTATGCTTTTGTGCATGTGTTGTGCCTTCTTGTACCCCCACTGGCCTATGTGTAGGCCGACTAATAGCCATACATTAAAGTCCACATAAGGTTATAGAGTCTCAAACACGACACTTGGCAAAGTCACTGTGCATTAAGGCAAGTTGCCGAGGAGCAGAGATGTTGACATAGAGCATCATATAGAAACACATCTCATTTCAAACAACTGTACAAAATGTTACAGATAAGCGCACATTCCCCAGGGCAATCAGTCAACCTACACACGAACAGGCTATTAGTCGGCCTACACATAGGCCAGTGGGGGTACAAGAAGGCACAACACATGCACAAAAGCATAGTCCAAACATGAAAACGCCATATGCGCACGAAGGCCTGGTCCTACGTACGAAGGCTCAGTCCTACACACATAGGCCTGGTCCAACACACGAAGGCCCAGTCCTACACACATAGGCCTGGTCCAACACACGAAGGCCCAGTCCTACACACATAGGCCTGGTCCAACACACGAAGGCTCGGTTCTACACACGAAGGCCCGGTCCAACATACATGGAGGCTTGGTCTACCCACGAAGGGCAGCACGCTTATGAAGGCCCGGTCCACACACAAAAGTTCAATCTGGGACCCATATGCTGAAACAGCGGCTTAAAGGATAGGCCCTGTCACCGAGTCACCCTTTTATTTTACCAGTACGACAGTACCACTATAGCTTTGGCCCAACCAGTTCGGAGTCAGTGGCCTGAACTGAGGAGATTCTAAACCTCCTGGTTAGATATATTTTTTCTTCTGTTTCTTTCCTTTTTTTCTTGCAGCTAGCACCCTGTTATCTGAAAGAAGAACATTTAAATAATGCAATAGGGAGAAACAGTTCCCAGTTGTGAAAAGATCAAGTGCAAGAGGACACAGATTTAAAGTAATTGGCAAAAGGAACAAAAGTGCTGTGAGAAAAAAAAAATTAAGTGGTTAAAGTCTGTGAAATAACTGCAATCAGGCTGGGTCCCATCACCAAGTCACCCTTTATTTACTAGTGCACCGTACACTGGCTGTCACCAACCAGCTCAGAGTAATTTCTTAAAACTGAGGAGATTCTAATCTCCTGGTTCTTTTGGTCAGCCAGGGCTTTCCCAATTGGCTCAGGTTAGCAATACCAATCAACAACCTCATAGTCAAAAAGGTCAACCTGGTTCAAATCACTACACAATCTGTAGGCTCTTTTAAAAACGTTAACAAAATAGTGGGCTGCCACTCCTCATGCCTGTCCATGTTAACTGTGTTATGGCATCGGTTGTGCTTTTAACAGGCTCAGTTGACCATTAACTATTTATTCAGATATGGTCGGTAGGCTGCAAGATTTGATGGCTGTCCACTCTCTGCATTATGAGGGTCAGCTACACTGTGGATGGCACTGACCCAATTATACAAGCCTGCCACACCCTGCCCCATCCATGATCAATGCTGGCAGGTCAGTACAGTGCTGGCGAAGTGCTGTATTGTCAGAGGTGCTGTCTGTTGGATGAGGCCTTAAATGGAGACACCCAATAATCCTGCAGCTGGATAAGAAAGATTCTATGCCATTATATACAAGACCTGTGGAGCAGGCCCTGATGTACCAGCCAAAATTGATACCTCAGCCAATGTAATGAAAACAGAGAGCTGATCATTGTCGCTGTTTATGGACCTGCTCTTAGATGTGCCTGAACTGCTGGAGACATTGGCCTATCTGCAATTCCCTCATTACAACATTCTTTTCATTCATTTGGCATCACTGTCCAGATCAGCATTTATTGCCCATCTCTAATTGCCCAGACAGTAGTTAAGAGTCAACCACATTGTAGGTCTGGAGTCACATGTAAGCTAGATCAGGTGAGGACAGCAGTTTCTTTCCCTAAAGGACATGAATGAATCAGATGGGTTTCTCCAACAATTGACAATGTTTTACTATAATAATAACGGAGGTGTTACTATTGATTTTAGTTGATTAACATGAAACATTTATAACATTTCTGTGTTGTAATCAAAAAATTCTTTTCCCACCTATCCTTGACCTCTAGGTCTCCCTTGCTGCTTGATGACTTTCTGCTTTCACCTCCTGCCAGTAACTCTGGAAAGGTCAATAATGATTATTATGTTAAATGGACCCATTTCCCTTAAAATCTAAACATTGAAAAACCATGTGAGTGTGTTAACTATTTATTCACCAACGTTGCCACCAGGGATTATCAGGCTATGCTATCAGTTTTACAATGGTATGATTTTAGTGTGTTATGGTTCGTTCTTGGATGACAATGTGTGCTTTGTATCCTGTGTATGTATGTGCTGTATTCTGGGGCAGGAGGCCTGGTGGTGCAGTAATGTTGTCCCTATCTCAAGGTCACAGGGTTAACATCCCATCTCCAGATTTCAAGGCCAAGGAAGGCATGCCATATCACAACCAAACGGGTTGAGGATCAATCTGTAAATCCTTCTGATATTCCCGTAGCAGGCGGTAATGCGACAGAGATTCCTGATCAGCCAGAGCCATATGGTAGCTGCAGTGTAAAGCCTCCTTAAGTTAAAAAGACTCCACATGCAGGTTTCTGTCCATAAGCAAGTGTCATCCATAGAACCATAAAATAAAGCAGCAGGAGTAGGCCATTCAGCCTTTCAAACCTGCTACGCCATTCAATATGATCATAGTTGATTATCCACCTCAGTACCTTGTTCCCATTTTCTCCCCATATGCTTTGATCCCTTTATCGCTGCGAACTCCATCTTGAAAAGATCCGAGGGACTAGCACACGCACAGTGTGGAGCTATGGAAAGCACCAGTTCATAGCCAGGGATGCTGATCACACTGGTTTTGCTTGTCCATCCAATCCTGGAGGGAAACGTTAACCTGGATCTTCTTGCTCAGAGACAGGAAAGCTAGCTGCTGCACTGCACGACTGCCCCTCTATAGTTATGTTCCACCTGGAAACTATTAGCCAGATAATCCTTGAATTTATCAGCATACATTGTTGACTAGATTGATGTAGGGAAAATATTTTGAAGTTGTTGTTGAAATATGTGGTTCATGTGCATTTGACATTTAAATCAGATAGATTCCTTTGTGTTAGTTTTTTTTTCTACTTCAGTTTCCTAAACAAATCATCAATGCACACTCCTGGATCTAAGTCCTAAACTGGAAGCTGATGACTTTGATTCCTATAATTGTTTTGTCTGCTCCTCCTGGGTTATATCTGGTTGAGGAGTTGCTTGTTGCTGAACCTGATTGTTTTTGACCCATTGATATTATTGAAATGTGAATCAGACCGTTTCTGAACTAAAACCTCCCACAAGATTACAGTGAAGATGTAACCACCCTTTACATTTTTAGGACTGTCTCAATGGGTGATACCAAACGTACCTATTTACTGAGATAACAAGGCGTGGGGCTGGATGAACACAGCAGGCCAAGCAGCATCATAGGAGCAGGAAAACTTGACGTTTCGGGCCTAGACCCCTATTTACTGCTCAAGTACTATCATCGAAGTTGATTATCTGTAAAAGGTCGTGAAGCAAATACTTTAATTTTGAAATTTGACTGTAATTTACTCCTTTTTCATATGATTTCAAAATGTCTGGTGCCTCTGACGATTAAAGCTATTAGATTTGGTGTTAAGATCTGGGGCCCTGCTGTAAATGAGAAGTAAACATCTGCTAACAAGCAGCATCTTTTCTTTCAGCTGCAAGACTGACGCATTAAAATTTGCAATCAGTTTCTATACTTAGCTATTTCTCCGTCGTGCCAGATTCCTGGGATTCCCTCTGACCCCCCAAACCATTAGCTCTTTGCTTGAAATGTGTGAAGTTGACTTGCAGCATTTCCTGACAGCAGGAGCAAGACTCCAGTGTTCACCACCTCCCCCTCTCCCCTCCTCATGAGAGTTGGCGCCATGCTCTTCAATTAGTACTTGCTGGGTTTGCATCCCCTGAGGCTAACAGCTATGTGCTAGCCTTCTTGGCATTTGCACAACTAAACCTGGATCACTGATACAGTTCTCAATGGAACTGGAACAAGGCATACAACCTCTTGTACTTGTTAAAAGAAATCATAGAATCATAGAATTTTACTGCACAGAAGGAGGCCATTTGATCCATTGTGTCTGTACTGGCCCCCAAAAGGACTGCCCCGCTGTCCCACCCTCCAGTCCTATTTCAGTAGCTTTCTAACTTCATCACTTTCAAATAAACTCCATCTCTGTTTTGAAATCTCATATGGAATCCACCTCCAACACTTTCCCAGTCAGCGTATTCCACATCCTAACTCTCTAAGCAAAAGTTCTGCTGTTCAGAAAGATTGTAGCTGCTGTTTATGTTAACTCCACATTCCTTGATTCCCTGATCCTTCATACTCCCGTGAAATAAATATACATCTCAGTCTTCAGGTTTTCAAGCAGTGCAGTACAAACCTTTTATGAGATCTTGCCATGCAACCTTATTTGACATGTTTCACTGTTATAGTAATGACTAAAATTAAAAAGTATTTCATCGGCTTTGAAGTACATTTTGAGACATCCTAAAGAGCATGAATGTTGTGATTATAAATGCGAGCTGTCTATTTTCTGCTTCCTATCCCGAGAAAAGGCAGACTGGATTATCATTTATACTCCAATCAATGTTGAGGATTAAATACCAATGAAAGGCTGAAAGGTTTCTTTGTAAACACCTGCCATTAAAGGCTCTCAGAAGTGGCCAAGCTGAAACATTGGTTTAGCCTGGTGTTTAATTTTGGTGAAGGAGTTGAAGCTTGTTCTAGAGACAGGATCTTTGATTACTAGTGCTCATCAAGGAAGGTGGAGGTGGTGTTTTGGTGACTAGCACTTGATCTTACCACCCTCTCATAACAGGGATTACATGATTGGGATTAAAATAATCAGTGCTAAGGATTTCTTGCACCAGCTAAAGGTTCGCCACTTTTTACCATTCACCCACCGCTGAAGATTTGATGAGGTCTTTTGAAACACATCGGGAGATATTCTGGTGTAGTTGGTCAAGGCTTCACCAAATCTCTATCAACATTTATTCTCAATTCTTTGAGGGTTGATTTACCCTAGTTGATATTCAATTGCATAGGGCATCTTATAGGAGCATCCTCAATAAGGGTCACCGTCCGCTTGTTAGGAGACCCGCATGGTCTTCAGTGAAAATGGGGCAAGGTCATGAAGCCAGGCAGAAGGGGGAATAGAATGGTCTCCTCCTCCAGCCCTTCACCAGGATCTCCACTGCCATATCCAAGAGCCCTCTCCCTCGGTCCCTGAGTGATCCTGAAACATGCCACTGTTTGCCAGCCAGCACATTCCACACCCTCAGTGGGAGCAGGGTGTAAAGTACTCACCTCTACTGCTCCAAAACAGTTGCATCTTGTCAACTTGGGGTGGTAAACCTAGAGGTGTCTGTTTGTCAGCTGGATATTCTAAACTGATCTCATGCTATTTGCCAGCATTTGGCCTATATCCCTCTAAACTCTTTCTATTAATGTACCCATTCAGATGCCTTTTAAATGTTGTAATTGTACCAGCCTATACCACTTCCTCTGGCAGCTCATTCCATACATGCACCATGGTGGCACACTGGCTCAGTAGTTAGCAGTGCTGCCTCGCAGCGCCAGGAGCCCAGCTTCGATTCCACCCTTAGGCGACGGTATGCGTGGAGTTTGCACATTCTCCCCGTGTCTGCGTGGGTTTCCTCTAGGTGCTCCACTTTCCTCCCACAGCCCAAAGATGTGCAGGCTAGGTGGATTGGCCATGGGAAATTGTCCATAGTGTGCAGGGATGTGTAGGTTAGGTGGGTTAAAGGGGGATGGGTCTGGGTGGGATGCTGTGAAGGTCGGTGTGGACTTGTTGGGCTGAAGGACCTGTTGTCACACTGTAGGGAATCAATGAAAAGTTTGAGTTATGGAAATCAGCAGTGAGGCACAAATTTGCATGTGGAGTCCATACTTTCAAATAGTGATGTGTTGTTAGTACAGCGCCCATTTAACTGCCATTCCCACCATTTCCACAACATTACACATTGGTGTTTGTTCTCCTCTGTACCTCCCCAAGCATCTTCTCCACAACCAGCCAGATACAAGTTGTTGAAAGTGCTCCCCTGCTGACCTGGTTCAGAGAACACAGAATGAACTTAAAATTAGCAACACAAGAATTGTTGTAGTTCTTTATGGTAAATGATAATAGAGCAATTTGTTGCATGGAATCAAGCCAACCAAATGCAGAATAAATCACAGGTTGATCCCTTGACCGTAGGTTTATTTGCAAGATGCAGCCTTACACATCTCTGCTTTTTAGCTACTGACTCAGTGTTGCAGCTGAAACCCTCTATTTGCATTCTCGGGATATTTTCTGATCAATCCATTGGAACAGGTGGGACATGAATCCAGGCCTCATGGTCCAGGTGTAGGGATACTACCACTGCACCACAAGAAGCCCTCTATTTGTACTCTAAGATGTGATGTGACAGACCTCTGGAGAAGGTGGGACTGAAACCCCAGGCCCTCTGATCCAGAGGGAGGGATATTTGTGTTCTTAGATATTTTCTAATCAGCCTGTTCAGAGATGTGGAACTTGAACCCAGGTCTCCTGGCTCCAAGGTAGGGATACAGCCATTGTATCATAGGAGCCCAAATTGATGGTGAAGGAAGGTATTTGCAGATATTTCTCATCAACTTGTTCAGAAATGTCATTACACACCTCTGGAGTAGATTGGATTTGAACCTGGGCCTCCTGGCTTGGAGGCAGGGACATTATCAATGCACCACAAGGGTTCCACTTATGTGCTTGGTCCTTAATCATTACACCTTTGTATCTTTAATACCCCCGTCAGCCAACCATTGACATAACCGACACTGTTAGGGTGTTTGGTGATCTCATTGTAGCCAGTGAAGGAATGATGGAATAGACTCTCAAGCTCCTTGCCTGCCCATGACAAGTATTGTGGAATTTGCTGGGAAACTTTACAGATTGAATTAAGTAGTTTTGTCAATTTTTATTGGATTTGTTAAAGGAGCACATTATGTTTAAAGGGACCCACTATTGTCGCACGCAGTGTGTTCAATTAAAGACGATTTAGTGTATCATATTGTCCATATTTCTGAAGAAGGGTCTAGGCTCGAAACGTCAGCTTTCCTGCTCCTCTGATGTTGTGTGGCCTGCTGTGTTCATCCAGCTCTACCCTTGTTTCTGGGTGTCCTGTTACTAGCTCAACAATGAATTCAAGAGTTTCTGTGAAAAGGAAACAAAGGTGTTGAACCAATCTCTGACCAGACCTGAGCACAGCAGCAGTCTTTCGATTAATGATTGCTGCCAAAATAGAGGAATCAATACTTCCTCATTGACAAGTCAAATCTAGAATGTACAATTATGTGAGAATTGTGGAAATGGAGGAGATTTCTGATCACGAAAGAACGCTGGAGTTTGCTAGTTGCTCCTACAATTGGCATCTATGTCGCAATGCTGGATTTTAATGATCACTGAACTCATGGTATTGGGTCACTACATTCACCACGTAATACAAAACTATATGCAATATCAATAAAACAATCCTTCGAAAATAAGTTTCAATTTTTAAATATATTTAAATATATTCATAGCCGTAGGAGAACAGCATCAGTTGAAACGTTTCACAAACAGGCCTTTTGTATAGACAGTCAAAGGGCTGTGATAATCTTACCTGAAATGGTTTATTTCTGACAGTGTGCTTCAGTTTCAAATTTCCTCCACAGTAAGTTGTCTTTATTTATCAACTTTTTTTCTATTCATTTGTGGGATGTGGGCGTCGCTGGCTGGCCAGCAATTCTTGCCCATCCCTAGTTGCCCTTGAGAAGGTGGTGGTGAGCTGCCTTCTTGAGCACTGCTGTCCATCTTCATGGAGTGGGCCTCTGGCAGTGGCATGGTGTGAGATGGTGTAGTCCAGAATGGGCCCCTGGCAGTGGCATGGTGTGAGCTGGTGTAGCCCAGAGTGGGCCCCTGGCAGTAACATGGTGAGTGTAGCTCAGAGCAGGACTGTAGTGGCGGAGAAGAAAAAGTTGGATTCTCTTTAAGTTATCTTTCTACTTTTTATTTTAAGTTAATGTGAATGGTGCCTATGCATGGCGACAGTACGCACTTTTCATTATTTTATATTGAATAGATGCGACAATAAATGATTCAGTTTAATTCAATTGTTAGTGATAGGCAGCGTAGATTTGTGCCGGGAAGGTCATGTCTCAGCAACTTGGGTTTTATGAGGAGGTGACAAGAATGATTGATGAGGGTAGGGCAGTGGATGTTGTCTATGTTGGCTTTAGTAAGGCATTTGATAAGGTACCTCCTGGTAGGCTAGTACGGAAGGTAGAGTCTCATAGGATCCAGGGTGAGCTGGCTAGATGGATACAAAACTGGCTTGGTCATTGAAGACAGAGAGTAGCGATGGAAGGGTGCTTTTCAGAATGGAGATCAGTAACTAGTGGTGTTCCACAGTGCTGGAACCTTCATTGTTTGTAATATATATAAATGATCTGGAGGAAAATGTAGATTGCCTGCTTAGTGAATTCGCACATGACACCAAAATTGTTGGAGTTGCAAACAGTGAGGAAGAGTGTCAAAGGATATAATGGGATATATTTAGATTGCAGATTTGGGCAGATGGAGTTTAATCTGGACAAATGTGAGGAAATGCATTTTGGAAGATCACATTCGGGTGTGAATTTACAATAAATGGCAGAACCTTTCGGAGCATTGACATACAGAGGGATCTGGGTGTACAAGTCCACAGATCCCATCTTGGCCATAGTTGGATAAAGTGGTCAAGAAGGCATACAGCATACTTACCTTCATCAGCCAGGGCATCGAATATGAAAGTTATGTCGCAGCTGTACAAAACGTTAGATAGCCTACATTTTGAGTATTGTGTGCAGTTCTGGTCGCCACACTACCAGAAGGATGTGAATGATTTTGAGAGGGTCCAGAGAAGGTTTACCAGGATGTTGTCTGGTTGGAGGGTTTTAGTTATGAGGAGAAGTTGGGTAAATTTGGATTTTTCTCACTGGAAAGACAGAACCTGAGAGGTGACCTGATGGAGGTCTACAAAATTATGAGAGGCCAAAGGTAGGGTGGATTGTCAGAGGCTTTTTCCCAGGGTGGAAACGTCAACTACAGGAGGACACAGGTTCAAGGTGAGAGGGGAAAGTTTAGGGGAGAAGTGTAGGGAAAGTTTTTCACACGGAGGGCAGTGGGTGCCTGGAACACACTGCAAATGGAGGTGATGAAAGCAAGCAGGTTAGCAACATTTAAGGCTACCTTGTTAGACACATGATCAGGAGGCGAACACAGGGATAGAAACCTCATGTGGGCAATAAGTAGCAGATTAGGTATCAGTGCAGGCTTGATGGGCTGAAGGGCCTGTTCCTGTGCTGTATTGTATCATATTACTGCATAAATCTCTAAATATTAGTATCTGTGCACTGTCTCTTATGTTGCTAACACTTGCTATTTCTGGTCACAGTATAATCTCTCCTTTCACACCAGTGGCACTCTGTTCCTTTTAGTTATTTGTTTCAGCCAGTCTATTAAAATGAAGGCTGAATACAGTTGGGTATTTCTATGTGGCACCACCTTATAGAAAACTACATATTCCATCCACTGTGAGTGGCACGGTGGCTCAGTTATTAGCACTGCTGCCTCACGGTGGCAGGGACCCAGGTTCAATTCCACCCTCAGGTGACTCTCTGTGTGGAGTTTGCACATTCTCCTCGTGTTTGCTGTGTCCTGTGGTTTTCTCCCACAGTCCAAAGATGTGCGGGCTAGGTGAATTGGCTGTGCTAATTTGCCCCTAGTGTCCAGGGATGTGTAGGTCAGGTGTGATAGCCATGGGAAATGCAGGATTACAAGGAAAAGGTAGGGGATGGGTCTGGATGGGATGCTCTTCGGAGGGTCAGTGTGGCTTCACTGGGTCGAATGGCCTGTTTCCACACTGAAGGGATTCTGTGATCCCTCATTAGCAGCCACGCAATGCTGTCTATTGTTCATGGAAACTCAATTATATTACAGAAACAGGCAACTACTAATTAAACAAGCAGGTCTGAAATTTTGAGAGCAGTTGGACTGTTGTCCTTCTCAAGGCCAGCCCTGCTTTCACAGTACTTCATTGAGCGGTCTGTCAAACCTAAAGGTACCATTAGTTGCATGAACCCAAAGAAAAGGGGGAGAGAGAAAGTAACAAATGGTGCATTATTATCCTAACAGTATATCTAACTGCATTATGATTAATTCTTCCTTGCTCAATTAAAAAAAAATGAAAAATAGCAAACCAGAGGATGACCAGATATCCCTACTCATCACTGCTACTTTAACTCATCAGAATTGTATGGTTCTAAAAATAATCAACATCGGTTCTCCACATCATCATCATTGTTTCAATGGAGAGAGACTGCAGAATGCTGCCACATAGAGAAATCTGGTGTTCTTGTTCAGTACATGAATCTCAATGTTTGCATATAGCAAGGGCACGTTCTCCAACACATTTGCATATAGCAAGACAAATGAAGGTGCAGTCTTGCTATAGCTATACAGGGCATCGGTGAATGCATGCCTGGAGGACTATCTGCACCTTTGGTCTCCTTGCTTAAGGAGGGATATCCTTGCATTGGCAGTAGGACACAGCAAGTTCTCTATGCTGATTCCAGGGATGAAAAGATGGTCTTATTGCTGCAGATTAAACCTGACTCATTACAATTTAGAAAATGAGAAGTTACCTCACTGAAAGATACAAGTTTTTAAGGGACTTAACAGGATCAATGCTGGGCGGATATTTCCTCTTGTAGGGAAATCTAACAGTAAGGAGCTCATTTGAAAATAAAGTAAACCCCATTTAAGATGGGGATGATGTGGAATTTCTTCCTTGAGGGTTGTTACTAATTGTAATTCTTTGTTTTAAGAGATGTTTGTCAGATGTGGGCATACTGGCTGGACCAGCATTTATTCCCATCCTAAATTGCCTTTGAGGAAGTGATGACCAGCTGCCATGTTGAAGCAGTGCAGTTCATAGGTTGATGGATACACCCAGAGCACTGTTAGGAAGAGTGTTTCAGGATTTTAACCCAGAGTCAGTGAAGGAGCAGGGACATATTTGCAAGTCAAGATGGTGTGTGGCTTGGAGGGAACTTGCAGGTGGTTGTTCTCCAACACATTTGACCTTCTAGATTGTAGAGGTCATGGGTTTGGAAGGTACATCTAAAGGAATCTTGGTGAATTGTTGCGATGCATTGTGTAGCTGGTGCACACTGCTTCTACTGTTTGCCATGATGTAGGAATAAATGTTTAAGGTGGTGAATGAGTTGCCCATAAATAGACAGCTTGGTTCTGAATGGCGTTGAGCTTGTTCGATGTTTTTGGACCTGCACTATACACACAGGACGTGTTTGAGCAATTTTCCACATTGCAAGGCACATGCCAATGTTCTAGCTCTACTGATACCAACAAATCCTGCCAGGTCTACTTAAAGAGGATAAGGCAGTGGTGCCCATAGCTTCAGGCTGAATTCAGCAGTGAGCTCTAATACTAACTGTGGATAATTATAAGTTGGAACACCGTCCGGGAGGCTGAGTAGCAAATGCAGATGCATTGAGCTGCCTTCCTCTGGCAGGTACATCACCGGTTCTACCACCACTGGAAGAGTCCATAATGGTTTAAAATTTTCTGGACACTCTTCTAGTCACAGCTGACAATATCAGACTTTGGACACAGAAAGATCTGGTCCTGAAACAGTTGGTGTGGATGGGGGAAACGAAAGGGCTGTCACAACCAGAACTGAAGCCTTTTTAGACCCAGAGAGACCAGATTACAGTAGGGGACGGCATATTATTGTGGGGAGCAAGAGTGATTGTCCTGAGCAAAGGTCGCCGCCAGATACTGACTGAAGTTCGCCAGGGTAACCCGGGGTTTCTAAAATGAAAATGTTGGCAGGAAGTTATGTCTGGTGGCCAGGATTGGATGCAGACATAGCTGCATTGGCAGGGCAGTTCCCAGAGTGCCCACAAGGACAGAAATTACTGCCAGCAGCTCCCCTACATTCATGGGAATGTCCGGGTAAACCCTGGCTTCAGTCACACATCGACTATGCAGGTTCTTTCATGGGCTTAAAGTTCTTAGTCATTGTGGACACTCACTTAAAATGGCTGGACGTGCATAGAGTTCATTCATTAAACATGGGGACAACGATGGAAAAACTGCAATACATGGATTCCCAGAAGTCTTGGTCACAGATAACGGGCACCATTTACCAGCAGGGAATTTGTGTATTTCCTAAAGTTGAATGGTATCCATCATATAAGGACATTTCCATATCATCCATCATCTAATGGTCTGACAGAAAGACCAATCCAAACTTTGAAGGCAGGCTTAAAGAAACAGCCTACAGCTTCACCAGATACCAAACTGTCCCGGTTCCTATTTGCTTATAGGACCACCCCTTTTGAAACTACAGGGATAGCTCCAGCAGAGTTGCTAATGTGGAGAAGACTTCATACCCCTAAATCTGATCTTCCAAAACCTTGGGGGAGGGTGCAATGGCATCAGGAACACCATTGCTGGACACAAGTCTGCTGAGCAAGAGAAATAGTTTAGTTCAGGAGACAAAATTTGGTTTAGGAACTACAGGAATGGCCCCACATAGCTAAGACAAATGGTCGATGCGAGGTCAGGCCCAGTGACGTATAAAGTTTCGATAGGTGCGACGGTCCTGAACAAGCACATAGAACATACGAAAGCTGCAAAATTGAAAACAGTACGGTAGCTAAATGTGCCCTGGTCCTCAATTGCCTTTTTGTCTGTTCCGGAACCCGATAGCTCTCCCTCTCCATCAAGCATTGAAGATGTTTCAGAATCTGAGATGGACACGGTAGATATTCCCACCCCGATGCCTTTGCCACCTGAAGAAGAGAATGATGTTTTCTGATACGGTCCAGGCACAAGAGGCGAGCTACTGTGTATTACACGCTGTCTGTATCAGAGGCAGTGGCAGGGGAACTTGACCCGGTGCTAAAACGCCCCAGGAGAAGCTACAAAAAAAAAAGAACCAGCCTATGTCCTCAGACCCGGAAGGGGAGGGATGTAGTGATTATCATAAGGTCAGCCTTGTAGAATATGAGTTCCCTGGCTGGGGCTGTTAATCTGGTCCAATCAGGGAGCCCTGGCTGACAGATATAAATAGGAGGGTCAGGAGTCCTGCTCACTCTGAGAGGTGGCTCTGAGGGAGCTGGATCAATGTCAAGGACTTTCCACGTGTAAATAAAGGGTAACTTTGTGGTGGGATACCAGCCTCTGTGGAGTTATTTCACAAAGGTTAGGCAGTTGAAACTCTGCCTGCCTTTGAGGCAGTGATTAAAATCAGCAATACACAAGAGGTTTGAATTGAAGGTGTGCAAATATTTCAGAGGGTTATTGGGCTGGAAGAGAATACAGAGATGATTTGGGGTGTGGGATTTAAAAGCAATTTTAAAATTGAGACATTGCCAGACTGAAAGCCAGTGTTGTTCAGCAAGCACAGGGAAGATGGATCAACGAGACAAACAGCTACCCTTTACTTCAGAATCCTTCAATAATACTTTAGTTTCGAGTAGAATTGACAGATGGTGAGTGACAGATAATCAGTGCAACAAAGCATTGAAGTTAGGAGTCAGTAGAGGGTTAGGATTATGTGTAAGAGGATTAACTGAAAAAAATCATATTCTGTGTTAAGAATCTCATGACACTTTCAGACAGCTCACTGAGGTAAGATAAATTGGTTGACACTGAGCGTGTTTAGGAGCTGGAGTACCGAGAGTTCAATTAGTGCCAAGCTCAAGGTGTTTACAGCAATTCTTCTGTAGAATCAGACTTTATTTTTGTTCATTCCTGGGATGTGAGTGCTGCAGGCTAGGCCGACATTTCTGGCCCAACTCGAATTACTTTTGAGAAGGTGGTGATGAGCTGCCTCTTGATCCACTGCGGTCTGGTACACCCGCAGTGCTGTTAGGAAGGGAGTGTGAGGAGTTTGATCCAGTTACAGTGAAGCAAGACAGTTCCAAGCCAGGCCAGTGAGTGTCTTCGAGGGGAGCTTGCAGGAGATGGTTTTCCCACATCCCTCCTGCCCTTATCCTTCAAGATGGTTTTGGTTCTGGGTTCGTAAGGTACTGTTGATAATGTCTTGAAAAGTTGCGACAATGCACTTTGTATGTGATTCATGCTGTTGTTACTGTGTGCAGGTGAGGATAGTGTGTTCATTCTTGGTTTTCTCATCACCTGCCACTGATCATCCTGATAGACATATTCTTCAGGATTCAGCCAGTTTGGATCGTAGCGGTGCCAACCGAGACATTTTGGTGCTGGGCATTGAAGCCCTACACACAGAGTACAGTCTATGCTCTTGCCCTCAGTGCTTCTTCCAAATGGTGTTTAACGTGGAAAAGGTGTGTCGGGGTGAAGGCAGAAACGAAGCAATAACCGAGGGAAACTGCTGGGCAGTTGCTATCTGTCTTGTACAATGCTACTGAATTGTAGTCTGGATGGAGGAGTTCGCCCATGTATTCTCTATACCACAGAAGATAATCTAATTTGTACGCCAGCTTGATCATAACTAGCTTGATTTTAAAATCTACAGTAGGGGTGACACGGTGGCTCAGTGGTTAACACTGCTGCCTCACAGTGCCAAAGATCTGGGTGCGATTCCACCCTCAGGCGACTGTCTGTGTGGATTTCCTCTAGGGGCTCCAGTTTCCCCCAGCAGTCCAAAGATGTGCAGGTTAGGTGGATTGGCCATGGTAAATTGCCCGTAGCGTCCATGTGTAAGTTGGGTGGATTAGCCACGGGTCATGCAAGGTTACAGGATTGGGTGGGGAGATGGGTCTGGGTAGGATGCTGTCCAGAGGGTCAGTGTGGACTTGTGGGCCGAATGGCCTGTTTCCACACTGTGGAGTTTCTACGAAGTGGATGCTTTATACAGGCAAAGGTGGCGCCTGTCGTGATATCTGACGTTTAAGGTGGGACTTCCAGGAAAAATTGTGTATTGGTGATAAAACTCACGTTCCTATGATGTAGATGTTATTTTCCCTGTACATTGATGTTTGAATTATTCTGATGACTGCAAAAGCTTTGACAAAATGGTGTGTTTACTTTGAAAGGTCGACAACTTTTAAGAAGGAAATTGAATTGGAATAAGAAAAGCCACTATTTACGTGACTCTCCTTCTAACTGTCTGTTTATCTTTTCCTACCTTATAGGTGTTGGTAATTAGAATTTCTCTTTCACAGGTATAAGCAATTAACATGGAGCTTTTCTAACTGTGAACAAAACACAGACGAGATCATTAGTTGGTTTACCTCTATGTTCTCAAGACTATCCAGCAACTGTTCAGTGTACTGGGGGTAATTTAACATCCCATGACAGGTGGAAGAGGAATGGGGTGAGGATAAGATAGTAAAAATATATGAAATGTGACTCCCTCTACATGCCTCCAATGGTGTGTTTTAATGGGATCAGAATTGGGATGAGTTGGGGTGCAGTCATTAATTAACTCTCTTCGTTAGGCAGCATGCTGCAGAACTTTGCAGCTTTTCAGATTTAACAGCTGTGGACTGGGTTTCCTGGTGCCGGGATACCGTGAGAGTGAAAGGTCACGGGTAGACCTGGATCCAGCAGCGATGCTCCCTCTCAGCCCCCTCCCCTGGCTCAACTTCACCCCAACTTTTCGAGTATATACTTCTCAGAGACCATCTTGTTTGATTTGAAGGGAAACTTGACCATATCGCGGTCACAGAATCATTGGTTCGTGAAGCAATTTTCGTCAGAATCAGAATTATAATGAAAGACTCATCGCAAAGGGTGAGGAAAGAAGGACAACCAGAAGCACACTGTTGTAGCCATGAAGCAAATGCACATTGATATTCAATTGAATTCAATTGAAATTGCTTATTTTTGAAGAAAAACATAAAAGAACAACCAATCCTAATGGCCTGTGGTTTAAGCTAGTTGTATGCAAATACATCAGGAGATGATATGAATATTACATGTTCAATTATCCTCAAAAAAAAATTGACAAAAGTTAATTGCTGATCCAACAGAAGCTTTGGGACCAAGGTCAAATAAATTACTTTAACCCTTCAACATGTATTGTTGCTGTGGTAACGAGCCGAAAGCATCACCTATCCATGCAAAGCACACAATAGCTTGTGTCGTACTGTGTAATCTAACAAATATGTTGTCTTTCAGGGGACACCTAGGGTCACTGAGGCTGCAACTGCGATTACGAGATGAGAGCGTTCTCCCTTCCAGTTACTACCAGCCCCTCATGGAGTTACTCCTGCAGTCAGTCAAAACAACCAGCAATGTGAGTAACGTAATCGGAACTTTTTAGAATTAGCTTTATTGTCACAGTGAGTACAATGAAAAGTTTACAAGTCACCATTTACAGCGCCATCTTAGGGGGCAAGGTACCTGGGTACACATTCTTAAGTACAAATTCTTAGGGAAATAAAGATTAAAATAAATAAATAAAAAGTCCAGCCATAAATTAGAAAAACAGAGTTTTTCTGTTCCCCTCTTGTGAATTAACTTGGCCCCTACTTTATTGTTTCTTATACAGTGCAGTCGGGTGTTGATCCAAATACCGTCCAGATATTTGTTGGTGCTGCCCATCTACTAGGAAGTGTGGGACAGTAATTCAGTTTCGACTGGCACAGTTTCTTGCCTTCCTGTCAAAGGTTACCCTTGAACTTCCTTGGAAAGCCCCAGACTTAGCAACCTACTGTGAAGGAACATTTTCTTCATTTCAAAAATGTACCTAATTTTTAAAAGTATCTTTATATACATATATATTCACTGAAGCAGTTCGGTTCTATACAGTAGCATATGAAGAAACAAAACAGACATTGAAATTTGATTCTATGCAGCAAACAAACCCCAGGCAATATACAAGACTATGTTTACGTATATTTGAGGAATCAGGAGGGTCTGATAATTGAACAGACCCTCATTAAACTTCAGCAGGAAGACCTTAGATGGTGGTCTTTCCCCACTGCACAGTGGCAGCAGCTGCCTTAAGCTTTAGTGTGTCCCTCAGCACATAGAACATAGAACATAGAACTGTACAGCACAGTACAGGCCCTTCGGCCCACGATGTTGTGCCGAACTTTTACCCTAAACCTTAAGTCTATCTAACCTCCACCCCTACCTTATTCTATCATTCATGTGCCTATCTAATAGCTGCTTAAATGCCCCTAATGAGGCCGACTCCACTACCCTCTCTGGCAATGCATTCCATGCCCCATGGTCGTAGAACTTGGAATACAGCACATGCCAATGTCCTACATTTCGTCAGTAACTACAGAAACGCTATTCCACTTGAATCCAAAAATTTATTTTTATTTGCAGCGACTGTTTGAATTAACCATTCATTTTCTGTCCTTCAGTACAAGGCGTTGGGGTTTTCACACTGGATATACTTTACTGTATTTTGAAGATGTACACACTGGACATAACTGCAGCATCTTCACAATACTCTGCCACAGCTGAAAATGTGATTTATTGTGGATGCAGTGACAATGCAGACATCACTCTGTCTAAAAATAGCCCAGATGTCACTGACCTCCCTGCTGGGATATTGGGATTAGTTTACAGTCAGTAAGTGACTCAATAAGGATTGGGAAAATCTACAACCTGGAAGAGTGCACCATCTTCATTATCCCAGCAGGAATTATAAGCTTCAGATCAGACAGGCTAGAGTTTCTGTACCAGCAACAAAAATGCCTCACAGTTGTCATCTCTCTGTCTCCATATGGGAGTCCAGCAGGAGAATGGGGGAGTCCTGATGAAACTCAGAGTGCCCGACACTCTGCATTGTCACTCATTATGTTCCCAGATGCAATTTGTGTCTATGGAGCGAATCACACATTAATTCTAAGAAACTGATGAGCAGAGAATGAAGTGAGACCGTTAGGCTCATCAATGCTTCTCCTTTCATAAAATCTTATTTGTTTTGCCCCTTTTCTCTGGGTGGGATTTGCAAATCTCCTTCTGATCATTCGACAGGACCCTCCTCAGGGTCTCACTTATAGTATGTTTCCACTGAACCTCAGTCTAAAATTAGGATCGGTTTGAGTTGAGACCATCAGTGGTGATGATTTTCAGACTAGATTTAGCACATTGATTTAGCAAACTGGAAAGTGAAATAACTCTACTAAGGCCGGTGTTCTGTCACTAAGTCACCCTTTATTTACATGTGTATAGTACATGACACTGACCCAGCTAGCTCAGAGTCAGCTCCTGGAGTGAGCAGAACTCCAGATATTCCTGTTTATATTTGTCAGCCAGGGCTCCCTGATTGGACCAGGTTAATGGCCCCGATCAGGCAACTCATGTTCCATTTGTACTACAGAACCCCCCCCCCCCCCCCCCCCCCCCCCCCCCCCCCTAATGAACCTCATCATTTACTCTGACATTGGGATCTGACAATGTAGTGATTGTTCAACTGGGCTCCACAGAGCTCTGTGTGTGTGTGCACATGCATGAGTGTATGTGTGTGTGGGGTGTGTATGGTGGGGGGAGCGGTATGTGCATATGTTTATGTGTGTGTGCATGCATGTGTGTGTTGGCAAGGTGCAGCAAGGTCCATAGGAACATTCCAGAAAAAGTAGTCAATCATATTTTGCAGAAGGATGTCTCACAATTACAACATCATGCCGCGACACAACTGTTTTCAAATAGGACAAATTGAATTATTATTTACAATGGTTGGGGTGGGAGAAATCTCCACTGCTTTTTTGTCATCACAGCTGCATAGTTTAGAACTATTTCTGGGGTTTGGGGGGCAGTGCTGGAGTAATAGAGGTAGGTGATAGTGGTGTCAAAGTCAAGACGAGAGTAAACAGTGAGTAGTGACTGGAGACAGGCTTGGTGTGATTGAGCTAGGGGAGTGTGATGTCCACATGCCAAGTACAGGTGAGCTGATGGTCTCCTCCAGGAGGGGAGTGCACAGTGAATGATGCCAACAGCAGCATAAAGGTGGCCAGAGATTGGATGCCACAGAGTTGATCGATGATAGTATGTGCCTCCTCCTCTAGTTTGAAAAGAAATCAGGGGATTATAGAATGCTAGAAATTTTGGTGGGAAAATAAACCTTATTTTATACCATATTATTCCAGAATTTATCATTGCAGATGTTGAAGTGAGTATTAATGTTCAGATGGTTGGGTCCATGATCACTAATCCTTTTGAAAAAGGCTCCATGAACCAGAGACATTTCAGAACCAGCTGTGGTTAATAGACCTACATTTTGTAAATTCATTTAGGGGATGTGGGCATCTCTGGCTGGGCCAACATTTATTGCCTGTCCCTAGTTGCCCTTGAGAAGGTGATGGTGAGCTGCTTTCTTGAATCCCTGCAGTCCTCCTGCTGTGGGTTGACCCACAATGCCCTTAGGGAGGGAATTCCAGGATTTTGACCCAGTGACAGTGAAGGAACGGCGATATATTTCCAACTCAGGATGGTGAGTGGTTTGGAGGGGAAGTTGAAGGTGGTAGTGTTCCCATGGATCTTACCATTTACCTTGAAGCTTGGATCAATAACTAAATACCTAATCACTTCACCTCTTTCACTTCAGATCCGAGAATAGAATTTGCACCTTGTGATTATTGTATCAATAGTTTTATTTGGAAGTATTAACAAGTGGCAGGGTAAATGAATGTCCCTGGTGATGGCCACACAGTGACGGTATAAGAAGATAAAGACTACAGAGAGAATGACCAGTCACAGTCTGCCTCCATATTCTGTAAATTAGTCATGGTATAGACCTTTGAACTATCTGCTATAGCATCAACGAGCAGTGCAACTCGTGATCTGTTGATAGGCAGAATTGAGTTTTGTCTTGGGTGAAGGACATCACTTAAACCTTACTCAGCAAACATCTCCCTCCACCTGACTTAAACTCCAGCTTTGTACCACTATTTTAAAATGAAAAGGAGCAAATATTTCCAAAACATTTGTTCATGGCTGCAGGAGGTCCCAAAATACTTCAAAGCCAATGAATCACTCCTCTATAAGTAAATAAGAAAGCTGATTTACACACAGTTAATGAGCCAAGTGACAAAGTCCTCCTGTGGCACAGTGGTAATGTCCCTATCTCTTGACCAAGAGGCCCAGGTTCAACTCCACTCCTTTCAGAGGTGTGTAATATCAACTCAGAATAGGTTGTCAGGACAAGGCAAATGTCAGTACAAAGCCACCAGTCTTTTTTTTTCAGAGGATTCTTGCATTTCATTGGCATGACTAGCCTCTTGTTTGGATACCTGACATTAACAACAGCATCTGGCAATGTATGAAAATAAGCTGGTCCCTTTCCGTGAGAACACTTGATTTTTAAACCCCTGTGTTCTGTAACTAAAGGAAAGCAGAAATGCCTTGATACAGGATAAGCCAAACAGCTGGTGTTTCATGCGAGGGCCTTGGGTTAACATTCCATTGAGATTGAGCTTCTCTAACATTGTTACCGTTCTCCCAGATCTGCAATCGCTGAGTGGAACCTGGTTCAGAAGTACTGTCAAATGAATTGTGTACAACACCAGTCCCTCTCAGAAATAAAAATGGTTTTGGATGGTGTTAATCAGTAGCTGAATATTTAAATGTACTTTCTTTTTCCCAGAGCAGTAATAATTTCCTGCACAGTGCCAGGAGACGAAAGCCCGTTGCAGATGGGGAAACAAACAGATAGTGGAAGAGTTTCCCTTCAGTGCTGAGGCCATACAAGGGGTCTTCATGAATCCTGTTACGTTATCAATGTGCATTAATTCAATTCCCTCTCGTGGCCAGGCTTTAAGAACTCTGCTGTGTCTACTACAACAGTCCTTTCATTTCATGATTGGGGAACATCTTTAGCCTGGAACTTTATTACCGTCTCAGAAATCTGAAAGTGTATGTAGACATAGGTCTAAATATTCAGTTGTTGCTTCAACAGTTGATTGTGGCATTTCTTCTTTTGATGGATCAATGGTGAGACGGAATTAGCAGCAATACTAGCCCAAAATGTGCACCATATTTTGAGAATTCATGACAGGCGGTAACAGCGTGCCAGCATTGAGCTTCTGTACGTAAGAGACCCTCTGTGGTCTTACTCCTTCTGAACTGTTCTCCAGTGACTGTCACTGGAGTAAATGAGCTGTTACCTCATTTCCCATTAGATTTTTGAAGGAAGCTGCTTCCCTGCTAAATGGTAATATATTCCATGTAAATGGTAAACTTGTTTAAATCATGCTGGTTGCTGGTGCCTCTCTCATTGATGAGCAGAATTTGCGTCTCTGTGGGGTGCCTTCAGTGATAAGTTGATGCCTGAGTCCAGAGCTTTTCTACAGAATTAAAAATGCAATAGGAGTGAGTAATGAGGCTGTAATTTATTCCAGGGATACAGACAACACCGTAAACTGGAAGAACAAAGCTCGAGTGTTTTATGAATATCATTCCAATGTGGAGATTGAATTGCATCCTTTTCACTCATTTGAGCAGACATAAATTGTTTCATTTGTAGAACCATTGTTGCGTTAAGTTGGAAACAGTGCTGGAATGACCTTGATTAAAGATTGAGGCAGTAACGCTGTAGTTGCTACAGAGTGATATTGTGACATGATTAATGATGGGACACCAGAGGGAATTTCAAATAGAACAAGTCGGGACTTCAGTGTATCTGATTGTGCATAAGTGGGAAAGACTAGGGTACATTGGCAGTATTCCAAGACCTTATACCTCTCATTCTCAGCTGTAGAGGTTTGGATGGTTCGAGAAAAGAATGAGATCAAAGAAACAAGACATACAAAGGGAGAATTAACATCAGAATGAAGAGAAGATACCTAAAAACAATAATGGATGTTTTGTGTAAGATCTTTCATTTTCACTCCTGTGCCTAGTGTACATGAGGCAGCTAAAGTATATCATTGAGCCCCTACAGTGTGGAAACAGGCCATTCGGCCCAACAACTCCACACTGACCCTTCACGGGGCATCCCACCCAGACTCACCCCTACCCTATATTTCCCATGGCTAATCCACTTAACCTACACATCCCAAGACAGTGTAAGTAATTTAAGATGGCCAGTCCACCTAACCTGCACATCTTTGGACTGTAGGAGGAAACCCACGCAGACACGGGGAGAATGTGCAAACTCCACACAGACAGTCACCCAAGGCTGGAATTGAACCCAGGTCCCTACACTGTGAGGCAGCAGTGCTAACCACTGAGCAACCATTGTGCCTACATCTGTTTCCATAGCTACTTTTTTCAGGAGCCGGTCATGGGCTTGTTGCCAGTGTGTAAAATACACAGTTGTGAAATTTGCCTTACACTAGAGTGTGAGTCTGCATCATCTTCTGAGCCCCTGAAGGATAGCAGTAGTCTGGTCTTTGAAATAAAACAACTTTTTTAACGTCACATTTTTAATCCAGGAGGAGACAGTAGACTGGATCTTCCCTGACTGCCAGTCCACTGTAGTAACAGGGCTGATAGGTAGTGACTTAAGGTTTCCAATGAACCTGCAAGATCAGGCCACCCAACGACAGAAGGCACCTGCTGGCTGTATGGAAGAGAATATATTTTCGCAAAGGGTGGGCCATTATCAACACTGTGGATGTGTAGTGATTCAAGAAAGGGTTTGCAATTATCTTCTCAAGGGCAATGAGAAAAGTGTCAGCTTTGTCAGTGAAGCCCACATCCCATGAGAGAATAAATATGAATCGAGGACCTCACCAAGGCAGTTGGTAGCATTATCCTTATGTCTTTTGCTTCATTGGAGCAAATAACCAATTTGGAAATCAGCAAAGATTGCAGGAAGCTTCAAAGAACTTGGGACTATATTCACTCCAAGGAAACAATATCAGCTGATTTTGTTGTGTTACTGTTTTCTGACAACACACTTTGAGACCTTTTAGCTCTCTTTTTAAGGGTGAGGACTTGTCAATGGTGCCAGAGGAAGGGGAATTTGACAAGAGGAGTCTCTCTGATTACAATGTGTTTGATGTTGTAAATGCATTAACAGAAACCTTCTGTATTTTCTCCACAACAACTCTAATGTATTCATGAACAAGGTGATGAGAATAGTATTAAGTGTTTCAGCAATATTACCTGTTTGCACCAATGATGGGGAACCTTTTAAACTCCAAATAATGTACTCTCAGGATGAGAGCTTTGCTCATAAGGCTGGCATTTATTATGCATCTTGGTGCAGCAACTCATTAAGGCTCCTTTTAAACCACTGCCATCTGGAAGGACAAGGGCAGCAGATACATGGGAACACCACCACCTTCAAGTTACCCTCCAAACCACTCACCATCCTGACTCGGAAATATATTGCCGCTGGGTCAAAATCCTGTAACTCCCTTCCTGACAGCATTGTGGGTGTCCCTGTAAGTTCAATAAGGCAGCATTGTCAAGGATAACCGGGGATGAGCAGCCAATGCAGGCTTTGCAGCAATGCTCACCATCCCAGGAAATAACGTAAAAGAATTGCCCCCAGAAGTAAATTTTACACATCGAGCAGAGCAATTTCTTACCCTGCATTATTAACGTTTGACAATCCACCCCTGAACAGTCACATCAGGATGTCTTGGACCCAGCATCACCCCTTTCCACTTCTTTTTCCATATATCCAGAAGGACTCTTACACAAAACTGTCCGTTTTTCTCACATCACCAAATGGGATATTTTCATCTATGAACCGCCACCATTAAAAGCCATTCAGAACATGTGAATGGTTGGAGAGAGGAATGGGAGAGAGGTCGAGAGTGTGCATATGGTGACACGTGGCACTGAGTGTGGATGTCAGGATGTGGTGGGAACAACTTATACGTCACGGAGATACCTGGATTCGAAACACGAAAGATGAAAGTTCAGTCGTAATCCATGTGTCTGAGCTGGAGGCAGTCACTCAGTGTGATGTGGCTGTGGAAGCAAGTTTTAGCAAATATCTTGGCAAACACCAGCACCAACAACAGAGTAATGATGAACAGGAAAAAGGAGTAGAACGGGAATCCTGACGGAGAAAGGGGTTGAGCATTTCCGCTTATATCCTTAACCCAAACCCCACACACCTTGTCGTCACAGGGGTTACGACCACAAACAACCATTGTTAGCTACAAAGGGTCCCTACTGACAGTTATTCATTCTCTAGGGCTGATCTTTAACTATTTGTTGGTCTGTCCGACTGTTTTGTCTCTTACCACTGGGCTCTATCTCCACTGACCGTTCACTCCTTCCTTCTCCCTCCACCCACCAAATTTTTAGAATGCCTTTTCCAAGCTGTAGTCAGTTCTGAGGAAGGGTCACCAGACCCGAAACATTAGCTCTGCTTTCTGTCCACAGATGCTGTCAGACCTGCTGATTTCTTCCAGTGATTTCTGCTTTGTTTGTGACTGATTAGGTGTGTCCATTAACCAAACGGTAGGAACTCTGCACTCAACCTGCAGGATGTGACAGGTAATAATCATAATCTTTTTACCTCTAGGGTGAAAAGGGGAATCTGTTGGCCCTGATCGATGAGGTCACCACTGCTGAAAACAGGCAAGAGGTCGCAACCAATCTGGTGAAACTTTTCTTGGGACAAGGGCTGGCCAAAGAGTTCTTAGACTTCATCATGAATTTGGAATTGGACAGAACAAGTAAGAAATGTAGTCATTCAGCGTATACACAGAAAGCAAAATGTTTAAAGGGTTGTGATACCCTGTCCAGAGAATGAAACATAATGGGTTCAATTCTGAAAGATTCTGCACACAAATATATTAATAATGCATGTCCACTTACATCAGGTATGTGTGCTGGTAAAATGCCTCATAACCAACCATTGTGTTTCAAGATTAGAATGCTGCTCTTATTGACTATCCCAATATTTTTGCTATACCCCATACCATAAATCAATATTTCTTCCACTGAAATTTCCAATTGAAAAATCAGACCAGAACAAGGAGTGAGGATGATCGAGATTCAGAGTCAATACAGCTCCATGCTTGAAGCTGCTTCCAATCTCACTAACAGTGAGTGTTAGCAGTTGTTAGTCAGTCAGTCGAGTGACTGTTCATTGCTGAATTCCCCACACCCTCACAGCCCTCAAACACACTGAACATTTGAAGCATTGTCATTGTTGTGGTGTAGGCGAATGCAGCTGAGTCTTTCCAGGTCCAATGATACAGAATAAGAAATATCGCTGCTTTCAAAAATACTGAGCAGATTGAACACATTGGGAAGAGTGTCAATGTTCAGCTGTGGATCTTATTACAGGTCGCAAAAGGGCAGACTTTGCCAGTCAATTTGAAATGGTACTTTTCTATTCATGTTTTTCAGCTGAACCGAATACTTTGTTCCGTAATAATTCGCTAGCTTCCAAATCCATGGAATGCTTTTTAAAGGTAAGAAACAGAGAGTGATAACATTTCTTTAATTGTAGAGAAGTGGTTTCGCTGTTAATGTTTATAGGGTATTCTGCAAAGGCTGATGAGACAGTTCACAACTATAAATAAGTAGCTGTGTACATCAGAGCATGTGTAGAGGGAGGAACAGGCACAACCAGGTACGGATGCGAATGGGTTTAGGTTCAGCTGGAGACACATACGAGTAGGGACAGGTATGCCCAGGTGCAGGTACGACCAGATACAGGTACAGCTGAGGACATGTATGACCAGGTACAATTACAACCAGGTGCAGTTACAACTGGTTGCAGACACTATTGTGGATATATACAGTCGAGGACAGAAATGACTGGGTACAGTACGGCTGAGGACACGTACAGGTTGGTGCATGTACAGGCAGGTGCAGGTAAAGATGGGGACACCATAAAACTGGGGACAGGGAGAGCAGACGTAGACACAACTGGAGACAGGTACACATGGGGTCTGGTAAAGGTAGGTGCAGGTATAAGCAGGTGTAGCTGGGGGTGGTGGGCACATACAACTGGGGACCGACACAGCAGATGCAGGTACATTCAGGAACAGGTACAACTGGATGCAATGGCGCTGGTATAGTCAGGCACAGTGTGTCAGTGTTCAATCACATATTGATGAGGAGTGATCTTCTACTTTTCCCCCTTATCACAGTTTCTCATTCGCCTCAGGAACCAACAACAATGCTGTTGGGGATTTAGGAGGATTGCTGGGCAGGAATGAAGAATTGAGGCTGTGTATTATCCTGTACTGAAGTATTTTTAACCAGGATGGAGGGGCAGCATTTTGAGAATGTCTGAATACCCAGCATTGCTGATGCTACAGAACCTTTGTGGTTGGGTAGGCTACGGAGGAACAGTGATACAAGATTGAAAGTTCCAAACTTGAGGTGTTTGGGAAAAGGGGCAGGAAATGCAGGTCATGAAGGTCATGGATGAGGGGTTATGTAGGAGTTCATATGCTGTAGGGTAACTGCAGCAGAGCCACTCTGAGAAAGGGAAATGGTTTTGAACCCTGTGGCCCACGCACTATTGATATTCTCTAATGAGGTGCTTAAAATAATGATTTTGATGAAGTTAACTCGGGAGAAACCAGAGGATACACATTTATGTCAATTGACAAAAAAAGAAAGTTGAGGAGAATTTTTTTTTTCACACAGCATGATCCAGAATGCACTACACTGTAGAAGCAGATTCAATCGTGTCATACCTTTCAAAAGGGAATTGTCTGAGAAAGGACTGCAGAAAGAGCAGGGGTGTGGGATGAATTGAAGAGCAGGCACAAACATGACGGGTTAAATGGCCTCCAGTGCTGTATCATTTTATAATCAGGGAAATAGGATGTGCAGGAAAATGAGGAACGAAATAATCATTATTACTGAAATGTTGCAGTTTCTGTTGTTCACTCTTCTTTTTGGTCTATTAAATGGTACAGGTAGCTGGGATGCAATATTTACACAATATTCTCGGACCGACCATCAGCCGGGTGTTTGAGGAGAAGAAGTACGTGGAGCTGGATCCAAATAAAGTGGAATTCAGGGAAGCAGGGTAATAATCAACCATTTCATAACCTGTGAATGTACTGGGAGACCACTAAATATATGACCAAGACTTAGATTGTCTGAGGGGACAGAGATACTTTAACAGAGTGATAAAGGCAGGTGTATTGATCTCGGTTCAGCGAGAACTGGCCGCACTGTTCCAAAAGCTTGCGTTGCCCTTTATAAAGCTGCTGTATTTAGAGTTTATCTTTCCAAATTAACCCCGATTTAAAACTAAATAGGTAACAACAGCACAATGATCTGTGAAAGATAAGAAAGTTTTCTTCCCTCTTTAAGTTTCTGGATTGTTGATACCTCCAATCACTGTCACCACAGACTCTTTTATCTATTAAATCACCAGACTTTAAATTTTGATCTAAATTAAGCTTTACATCTGGTAAATAAATTTTACATGGCCTGATCTTTGAAGGATGCAAATCAGCATTTTCTGCACTAATCTTAATTCATTCCTTAGAGATAATCGTTTCCAAGTGTAATTAAATTTATTTGTAACAATCCTGCCACTTAACTCTTCTTCCAGTTGTTATCCTCCCTGACAAAGCTCCCACACCTTCTTGAAATACCTGAATTCTTGAACCAACTGCTACAAGGCTCATTGGTGATAATTCCTCCAATAGTCTATCATGTGAAGATTTCTAGTTTCTGTTTGTGTCAGTGCTGAGAATTGAAAGCAGTACAATGTGCATCCATCACTCACTATCGAAGTTCAGTCTCCCATGTAATGAGAATGCCATTGTATCTGTCATTTTAACAATTTACCACTTGTTAGTTTTCCTATATCCTGCATTGCTTCGAAAACCCAAAACCTGACTACCTTCTCACTCTTAATTTTCACCTCATACCTTGATTGGAAACTCAGAGATGATTTTGTCACATTTATTCATTTATTTACTAAGGAAACACTTTGGGAAAGGAGTCACAGTTAAAGGCTGTGTTTTAACAAAAGGTGTATTCACACAGGTTTAAATAGAAATGAATTGAAACAAGGCCAGGGGGTAAAGTTAATGTAAACCCACTATTTAAAAAGGGAAGTAAGGGAAAGGAACGAGGAATTATAGACCAGTGAATCTGATGCTGGTAGTGGGGAAGATGTTAGAGTCTGTTCTCAAGGGTTTTATATCAAAGCACTTAGAAAACAGTGGTAGGTGCAGTTAGCATGGATTTACAAAAGATGTATATGTATATATAAAACTACTGGAATTCTTCGAAGATGTAACTAGTAGAGTTAATCAAAGGGAGCCAGTAGATGCGGTTTATTTGGACTCTCAGTAGACTTTCAACAAAATTCCAAATAAGAGGTTAATGTGTAAAATTAAAGTGTAAGGGACTGGAGGGGTTGTGTATTGAGATGGATAGAAAACTGGTTAGCTGACAGGAAGCAAGAAGAGTAGGAATACGTGAATAGCAGGCAGTGACTAGTGGGGTACCACAGGGATTGGGTCTAGGGCCCCAGCTATTCACAATGTGTGTTAATGATTTAGATGAGTAATGTAATATTTCAAAATTTGCAGATGACACAAAGCTGGGTGGAAGGATGCGCTGTGAGGAAGATGCAGAGGTGCTTCAGTGTGATTTGGACAGGCTGTGTGTGTGTGGGGGGGCAAATGCATGGCGGATGTTGTGTAATGTGAGGTTATCCACTTTGGGCGCAAAAATAGGAGGGCTGATTATTATCTGAAGATAGTAAATTGAAAGATGGGAAATGTTCAATGAGACTTGGGTGTCCTCATGCACTAGACGCTGAAAGTAAGCATGTATGTGCAGCAAGCAGTGAAGGAGGCAAACTGTGTGTTGTTCTTCATAGCGAGAAGATTCGAGTCCAGGAACAAGGATGTCTTGCTGCAATTACACAGGGTATTGGTGAGGCCACACTTAGAATGTTGTGGGCAGTTTTGGTCTCTTTATTTGAGAAAGGATGCTTTAGCTATAGATGGAGTGCAGTGACAGTTTGCCAAACTGATTCCCAGGATGGCAGGATTGATGTATGAGGGGAGATTGGGTTGGTTAGGATAATATTCACCGGAGTTTAGAAGAATGAGGGAGGATCTCCTCAAAACCTCTAAAATTCTAACCGGTTTAGCCAGGTTAGATGCAGGAAGGATGTTCTCAATAGTGGGCGCTTCCAGACCACGGGGATCATAGTTTAAGGATAAGGGGTAATTCTTTCAGGACTGAAACAAGGAGAAATTTCTTCACCCAGAGAGTGGTGAGCCTGTGGACTGCACTGCCACAGAAACTGGTTGAGGTCAAGACATAACAAGGTGTAGATCTGGATGAACACAGCAAACCAGGCAGCATCAGAGGAGCGAGAAAGCTGACGTTTCGGGTCTGGACCCTTCTTCAGAAATAGGGGAGGGGAAGGGGGCTCTGAAATAAATAGAGAAAGGAGGAGGCGATGATAGAAGGTGGATAGAGGAGCAGATAGGTGGAGAGAAGACGGACGGGTCAAGAGGCGGGGATGACCTTTACTGGCTTCATCCCTGCCTCCTTGACCTCTCCGTCTTCTCTCCACCTATCTGCTCCTCTATCCACCTTCTATCATCGCCTCCTCCTTTCTCTATTTATTTCAGAGCCCCCTTCCCCTCCCCTATTTCTGAAGAAGGGTCCAGACCGGAAACATCACCTTTCTCGCTCCTTCGATGCTGCGTGGCTTATTGTGTTCATCCAGCTCTACACCTTGTTATCTCAGACTCCAGCATCAGCAGTTCCTACTATATCTGAGGTCAAGACATCATGTGTTTTCAAGAGGGAGGTAGGTATAGCTTTTGTGGCTAAAAGAATCAAGGGATGTCGGGGGAGGGTGGGATTAGGGTATTGAGCTCGATGACTAACCATGATCCCAATGAATGATAGACCTGACTTGAGGGGCTGAATGGCGTGCTCCTGCTCCTCTCTCCTATGTTTCTATCTAAATGTTCATGAGTTTGAAGCTGTACAGCCGAAGATTGCATCTCATAAGTAATTAATTGATAATCAAAAAACAGCCACACACCCACAGTGTGAAGAGCTTCCTGTCCCAAGTTCTCAATGAGTATTGTCTCCCAGAGGCCCTCTTCCCTTCAGGTTGCAAGCACGTAAAAGATTGAGACAAAAAGATCACACATGCTCCAGTGAAAACCAGTAATACGTGCAAATGAATGCACTGGTCATACTGGACTTCCATTTTGTAGTATACAAGGCAAGTCAGAACAGTATGTGTCATTCACCAGTTCCCACTGGTCTTCCCCCTGGACAGGAGTCAGAATCTGAAACAGAGAGTTGACAATTCAAGTGTTTGCCTGCTTAGAATATTAGGATGGAAGAGGGTAGTTAGAAAGTGATTATGTCTCACGAGATAATCCGCGGGGATGTGTAACAGTGTTTATTTTGCATTATTATGCAAGGCCAGTTTTATTGATTTCTGTAGGTGAGTCTGATCAGCCTTGTGCTCTGTGTGGTGTCTTGATGTGATGTAAACCATCGCAAATGATTTGCCTCGGAGCATATCTTACTAACTTTTTCCACAGCCTGTCCTCAAAAAGCCTGGAGCCACGGCATGTATGAAAGACACAGATATCCTATTTGAATCACAAAGGATTACATACTGCTGTATCTCAAGGTTATCCAGTCATCTTACTGAATATTGAACAGCACACTCCTTTACTGCAGTGACTGTCACACCTTTTACCTGAGAGACTTTCTAAGGAAAATATAGCCATGGACCAGGACAATCCAATTCTGTAAAATACAAATCTATCTCCCGATATCCGCACCAATCACTGTGATTATGAAGAAGGTGAAATGGAAACAATTTATGCCAATCTGTGAGTAATTAACTCCTGGGGGTGGTCAGCTCATTTCTCGAAGTACCTGTAATAACTGGCAGACAGACAGTCATTTTGTCACTTGGGGATGAGTTCAAACCCAGGTCAGGAAGATGAAAGCTCAGCAGGCTAGCCCACTGTGCCACACATTCTCACTTTGTACTCTGACTGATGAATGAATTCTCTGCACCCCGTCTGCTGAGTTAGTGTGCCCCTGTCTGATGTGTGCGTTAATGAATCACCTCCCTTTGGCAGAGCAATGGCTAAAACTGTGTATGCACCATTGATGTATTATACAGCAGGCTGACTAAATCCTCTATTCTCTGAGAGACTGCTACAGAACAATAAGTGTTGAAACTAAATCAGTGCAAGTTTCAAGTGTATGAATGTATTAACACCTTCACATTCCAAATCAGAGGACAAATATGGAAATCAAACCTGTAACTGGCGTAATATATAACAATGCCTATCACCAGTTTTAATTCTGTGTGCAATATTTTACATAATTTCTTATGTTTTATTCAGTATACTTTGTAATTCAATTACTGTCATGTTCTGTCTTCTTTGTCCTCTTTATTTCATTATCTCTCCATGTTCTCTTGCTCTGTTATGTATTTTCTCTCATGTTGTCCCTTTTGTTTTGTGCCTCTATCTTGATCTTTCTTGTATTCTCATTCTCAACCATTTCTCGTAGTTCCATCATTTTTTTTTCCTTCTCTCCTTATCTGTTTCTTCCACTGCCTTCACTATCTCTCAGTATGTTCTTAGTCTGTTCACTGGCAACCAGTACCTACTCTGAAGCCAAGTCCTAGTCATATTCTCAAAACGTTGCCTTCAGTTTCCCATAATTTGTTGATCCAATTTCTCGGCGTTTGCAACATATTCTTCAAGTATCTGGCTCAATAGATTGAACAGAAAGTAGAGTGCACGGTAGGTCAGTGATTAGCACAGCTGCCTCACAGCACCAAGGATCCAGTTCAGGTCCACCCTTGGGTGACTGTCTGTGTGGAGTTTGCACATTCTCCCTGTGTCTGCGTGGGTTTCCTCCAGGTGCTCTGGTTTCTTCCCATAGTCCAAAGACGTGCAGGCTAGGTAGATTGGCCAAGGGAAATGCAGGGATAGGGTAGGGGTGTGGGTCTGGATGGAATGCCCTTCGGAGGGTCGTTGTCAACTCAATAGGCTGAATGGTGTGCTTCCACTCTGTAGGGATTCTATGGTTTAGAGAGGAGGAAGTCTGAGAGGAGAAGCAGACTCAGACATCTGAGCGACGTGATAGAAAAGTAAAGAAAGAAATAGTAAGTCGGGTAAAACAGAAATATAATTGATGTAGGAAAATAGCAGAACAGCAAAACAGATCTACAAAGAAAAACGAGGCCAATAGAGTGAGGAACAGAGGGTAAAAGGGGGCAAATGAAAAGAAGACAACTTAACGAGAGAAAGAGATACTTCACAGCACTTACTCTAACACTGTGTAGGTGATACTCACTATGGGATGGCTTTGGTTGAGGTTACTGAGTAACCAGCCCCATCGACTGGATGGAATAGCCTCATCCACCTCCTTTCTCGCTAATGATCTTAAACCTGCCAATAGCCCCTTACTTCAGAATGCTGGAATTGATTGTACTGCACTTGTGATGCAAATGTCATGCTTATTGTCTCGACTTTGGAATCAGAGATGGCCTTGACCCAGAGTGTAGAAAGTATGCCTTAGAAATCTGCAAAAATTGAACAGTTATCAAGCTGCTTCCTTTCAGCTGTAGTATGACAAGAGAAGCATCGATAACCTGTTAGGAAAAATAGCCTGAGCGCCTGTGTTGAGACTACTTTTTGTTGTATGCAATTTGTATTATGTGAGCCAGCAATCTGTTTAAAATGGTAACATTCAGCAAAATGAGTTTCAAGGGGTTGCTACATTTGACTATTGCAAAATTTTAGTCCCATTCAATTATGCCGACAAATAACAGCAGAGCTTGATGCAAGATTTACAGTAGATCAATCAGAACAGTTTAAGGGATGAATGGAGGCAGTCAGGGGAGAAAATCATTACATATGGGGAGGCTTCTAATCAGGTATCAGGAGCAGGGAGAAAATGGTCAGTGTTGAAAAGGTAGCAGGCTCTGAGCTTTTAACACTCAGAAAAAATCCGGGTAGCATGGTGTTGCAATATGTGTTTTCTACAGCTGAGCAACCCTAAAACTCTGAAAACTACAAAGGCATTACAAGCTGGCTGAAGTTAGCTGTCTGTGACAGGCTGAAATTATGCGAGCAACTGCCAGACTGTAGTTTCCAGAATTTAAAGTCCTGACTGGAGAATGAACTAAAGAGTGCGAACCACCTTTTCTGAAGAAGGATCGAGGCCCGAAACATCAGCTTTCCTGCTCCTCTGATGCTGCTTGGCCTGCCGTGTTCATCCAGCTCCACCCTGTTACCTTTGAAGCCATTTGTGATGGAGAGGCTTGTGGGCGAATTCTGAATCTACGTCTTTGAAAGAGAAAAAAGTGGGAATCCTTTGTAAAGTTTGATGAGGTTTGATGATGCATAGTGCCACTGACATCTAGCATTTAGTGAGAAATCTGTCGGATCTGTCTTGACCATTTTGCGATTTGATATGCTCTGTGAGGTGTTCGGCCATAGTTTCTCTGTTAGCATATTTACCTTGGAAAAAATCTAGATGTTGGACATAAATTGTGTATACCTTGTATCTCGCTCCATAAGTGTATAGTAAAATTGACTGCAGTTTGTTCAAAAACCTGGAAACTTGTTGTTTTATTCTCTTAGTGAGTGCCTGGGATCTCAAGCTTTGTCACTTTTTTTAAAAATCAATGTTAGTGGTTCTGAGCCAGATCATGATATAAATTTGGCATCTGGACTGGGATTGTAACACACCACAGAGAGCAGTGAATTGTGTATTCTGTTTGCCAATCTCCCCCTGCAGAATGTTATAGCACACTGTACCACGATAGCAGCAATGTATGCCCTGCACAATAAAGTCAATTGCATAATGTATATTCTGTCTTAAACCATCTTCCTTTCAGATGTTCAGGCCTCCATCGGTGCCAGACTGAGGCAGATATCATTCAGCAGAGTGCACAGTGTCTTCAGTCCTACCTGACAGAGTTAGTTGAAGCCATTGTGAACTCGGTGGATCAGTGTCCTTCCTTGATCAGAGCCACCTTCAAACAGCTTTTCAAAAGTGTAGAGGAAAAATTCCCTCAGGATCTCTACAAGGTGTGTACAGTGGCCATTTCATTGAGTTCACTACCTTTCTGAAGGGTCTTATGTCTGATCATCTCTCTAGGTCTCCCTGTGCACTGGTGTGAAGAATCCTGAAATCTGAAATAAGATCCATAAAGTGCACAAGGTCCCTTCCGCTTCTGAAAGGGAGAGGTAGCTCAGTGGTTCAGCTGTGATCTTTTATCTAAATTTGTCGATGCTGGATAATCTGCTGTGTAGTTGAATTGTGTGCTGTTTTCATTGAATGTACTATTAATTCCAGTCTCTTCTCAGACTCATCTCTGTGCCTGTATTAGAAGTTAAAGGCACGTTTTATTCACGTACCAGAGACACTTAATACTTTCGCACGTTCTCACAACTCTACAGAGAACACAGCCCCATCCATCTTGCAAGCCAACCTTTCATCCACTGACTCCATCTACGGGTAGTTCTCCTACAATGTGATAGTTGTGTTCTTGTGTGACATCACGCTATAGAAAATTGCGTTATAGGGAAATCGCTATATCTGTACAGCAGAAAGTTCACGCTATACAAACAGCATCTGCTATTTAGCAATTGCGATCCAGCCAATCTGCATTAATGAAACATGCGTTATAGCAGAACTACCTGTACACTTGGGAAAGCAGCCAACATCATCAAAGACCCCTCCCACCTTGGTTTTAATTTCTTCCAATCTCTTCCATCGGGCAGAAGATACAAAAGCCCTAACACACATACCAACAGGTTCAAGAACAGTTTCTTCCCCATTGTTATCAGACTTCTGAATGATCCTTTCAAATTTTAAATTTAAATGTTGATCACGTTCTTTGTGCACCTTCTCTGATGCCATAACATTGTATTCCTCGCTCTGTTCTATTACCCTAATGCACTTTGTATGGTATGATCTGCCTGTACTGCACGCAAAACAAAACATTTCACTGTTCTTGGTACATGTGACAATGATAAATCAAATTAAATCAAAGATATAGAAAAATGTGAAGGGTGTACATTAGTGCCAAATATGTACTGGAACAGGAACTCTAACCTGTGGGATTCAGATGCAAGTCCTCTTCTCTGAATTCCCAAAGTCCACAAGTGCCACCTTCTGAAAGCATTAAACATGGGCAGAGGCAGAGAGAATGGGAATATCAGACAGATAATGCTTGAGCTGGCAGGGATATGTTTTGTGGTGGGAATTTGTAAAGAGTTGGGATGGCTCATTTACTCAATCCTTCACCCACATGAGGAACAGCAATGAAAACAGCATGACGGGAAAATCTAGATAATATATCGTCAAAACAAAATGGCCAATAAATCACCTTGTTTTATAATTTGAATGAATAAAGTATTCTGTGTTTGAGCAATGTGATTGGCTGAGTTTGCATTTCTGTCTCTTCTGAGTAAGTCCATCCAGAAGCTAGATATTGCCCCAATTCTTCTACCCATCACTCCTCAGAGAGCAGGAGGAGGCTGGGCCAGAGATACACCTCCAAAATGTTTTACATGTCAGTAGGACATTCTTTACTTTTCATTAACATAATTACATGGTTCAGGAAAGTTGGCTCCGATATCAATGTTCAAATGATCACTTGGAATTGTAAAGATCCCACTTTGAGTGAAAAGGCAGGTAGTTAACAGCCAGGTGGAGCTCCAGAACAGGGTTAGATACTGATAAGTGCATTTTGACTCTTTACCATGGATTATGTACAGGTAGGAACTAAGTTTAATTTCACGTGGAAAAGCAACTCAGACTGACTTAGAAAAAGGACTCAAATAAGAGGGGAGCTTGACGGTGTTGTTAATCTTGAGTCTTTCCCAAGCCTGGCTTTGCTGGATAAGGCTGGGGGACACATCCAACAGGTTCCAGATGGCCTCAGCAGAGGCGTCCAATACTTGGATCTTGGGTTTTCACCCAGTGGCTATGAATTGATGGAATTGCAAACATACCTGCATAAAAATATGAGTGTGAGACCAGTGGGGAGGCAGTTAGCTAGCTGACTAGGGTGTGGTGCAGAATAAAGCCAGTCCCTGAAGTGACTGTGGTAGTTCATGGATGCCCTGCCTCAACAGCTTACCACACACATGTGGTTAAGTTACTGTCAAGCTATTCTTAAACCCATCACAAATTGTTCTCCCTCTCTCTCTCTACCTAATGGAGAGAGATGCCTTTGGTTCTTCATATTTTTAATTTCATTTATTATGGTCATATGTACCTAGGTACAGTGAAAAGTTTTATTTTACATGCAGTACAGGCAGAACATACCATACAAGGTACATTAGGATAATAGAACAAAGCAAAGAATACAATGTTGTAGCCGCATTGAAGGTGCACAAAGAGCGAGGTCAACGTTAAGTTTAAAATTTGAGAGGTCTATTCAAAAGCCTAATAACAGCAGGAAAGAAGCTGTTCTTGAATCTCTCGGTTTGTGTGTTTAAGCTTTTGGATCTCCTGGCTGACAGAAGAGGTTGGAAGAGATTGTAACCGGGGTAGGAGGGGTCTTTGTTGGGTGCCCTTCCGAGGCGGTGGGAAGTATAGATGGAGTCATTGGATAGAAGATTAGCTCACATGATGGACAGGCTGTGTTCACAACTCTCTCTCGTTTCTCATGGTCCTGGACAGAGCAGTTGCCATACCAAACCATGATGCATCCAGACAGAATGCTTTCTATGGTGCATCTATAAAAATTGATAAGAGTCTTTACGAACATCCTGAATTTCCTTAGCCTCCTGAGGAAGTAGAGATATTGTTGTGGCCCTTTCTGATACCAATGGCTCGTCCACTTCAGGAGCCATTCTGTGCCACAAACACTGAGGGCATCCCTCACCAATCCAATACTAATTGCTGTTTTTTTTTCTGAATTGTCAGAGGAATTATAGCTTGAGCACACCTTTTCCCTTCATTTCTTTCTCCAGTGTAACTAAAGTGCCCGATTCTGATTAAACCAATATCACCGACAAAATTTTCCACATTTTTCACTATGTCTGGTTTCTGCACTGCTGTGTGTTTTGCAGTATGTTCTGATGTAATTTCAGAATTTCAACATTTCTGGATTTTTAAAAAAAAATGCTATGCAACCAGTCATCATCCAGATTGCACGGCCTGTAAGGGGGCTGAGAGGGGGGAGAGGCTTTCTTCGTAGCTGTCAAATTAGATATATAATCAAAACAGGGATTGTAGGCCAATGGAGAAAGAGGAAGAGAGGGAACACCTTGGAAAGTTTGTTCAAAGGGCCGGTGGAGACCTAGAGATGTTGCCCTCTGATTAATCGTGCTGTTACTTTCTGCACAGAACATCAAGTACATCGCAGTAACCAGTTTTCTGTGTTTGCGGTTCTTCTCACCTGCCATCATGTCTCCCAAACTCTTCCACCTACGCCCGAAACATGCGGATGCACGGACCAGCAGAACTTTGTTGCTTCTGGCCAAGGTGAGCTCTCCTGTGACTGGGTGGTTTGACATTATCTGGCGTGAAATTTTAATGTAGTATAGTCCTCCAAGGTGTGCCCTATGAGTGTAATCAGATAAAAGAAAATTTAGGAATTGAGGACAGGGGAGGAGTGTATGATAGGAACTTTAGATCTTAGAGCCTAGGCAACTAAAGAGCACTGGTAGGCAAGTTAAAATCGAAGATGTAGAAGATGCCGGAATTGGGTGTGTGACAATGTCTCACAGATTTGTAGGCCTGGCAGAGATTACAGAAACAAAGAGGGACAGGTTGCTGAAGGGTTTTGAAAATAAGGAGGAACATTTTTAGCTTGAGATTTTCGGCACCAGGAGCTAATGTCGTTCAGAGAACACAGGCTAATCAGGGAACAGAACTTGTCGTGATAGGTCATTAAAAACGTTTGGTAACCAGAGGTTGTGGGTTTCAAATAATTGCCAAAAGGACCAGTTGGAAGATAAGGAGGTATCAGTTCTACAGAAGGCTGTGTGATCAGAATGCAAGGGACAGTGGAGCCAGCTTCAATAGTAACTTACAAAAAGAAATTGGTAAATGCCTGAAGAGGAGAAGTATGCATTTTTATGTGAAAAGAGAGTGAGTGGAACTAATCAACAGGTCTTTTAAAGAGACCTGGCAAAGACACAATGGGCTGAATGGTTTCCTTCTCAGCAGTGTGACTCTTTGATTCTACACGAAGTCCATCATCAGAAAATATGTCACTTTCCAAAGATAAACCTCCTGTAAAACAAGAGTGGGATAGACAATAGAAACACAAACATCCTATAATAGCTTCAAAACATACATCATCAGAAAACATTTACAGACTCCGAATTGATTGGCTCAGTGAGTAATTGTAGAATAAAGATGATTCTACAATAAGTGTTTACGTTTAAATTAAATATGATGTGCAACATGATCATGCAGACATTAAACAGGCAAAGGGTAATGAACTATTAAAAGGTTAAATGGATTTAATTGAATCAGTCAAAAAAATGAACATAATTAGTGCATCCTGTTCCAAGAGTACAGAATACAAAAGTACAGCTTGATAAAGAAGAAAAGATTGTATATTATTATGAGATCATAAGGAAACATCGACCCAAATACAGCAACAAAACACTACGACTTTGTTGACAGGGAAGATTTATCCCTCTACCAGCATGACTGAAAACCGGTAATCAGGTTTTTGCCTCATTACTGTTTATGGGATCTTGCTGTGCTCAAATTTGCTGATGTAGTTTTCTATAACACAAGGATAACTACATTTCAAAAAGTACTTCATTGGAGGTGAAGGGCAATGGGAAGTCCTGAGACGTTGAAAACTGCTCTACCGGGAGACGTCTTCATTCATTTTAACAATGAATGGTGTATGGAACGGATGTTAAGGCTTTCTGTCTTGCAGGCAATCCAAAGCATCGGCAACATGGATACCAATTTAGCTCGGGAGAAGGAAATTTGGATGGCACCACTGCAGCCCCTTATTCTCCAAGGAGTCACACAGTTTAAAGATTTCATCGTCAAGCTAATTGACTTTGAGGAGGAAGAAGGTGAATATTTTCAGAGTTCTGTGGAAACACAGTTCACTAAAACAGTGCATTCATCAGTCCTCGGGTACGAGAGTTGAACATACTTGGTCTGGTATCTATAGATTTGTTACATCATGTGGGTCATTTGGATATGGGCCATACTTTCACTTTCCCGCCTATTCAACAAGAAATGGCATCTAAGTAATTTTCTATTCCAAAGGAAGAATTCAAACTAAATCACAACTTCAGTTATCACGCAGTAGAATAACATGATCACTAGGCTTGCTCTGAATCTTAGCAACCTACCGTGGTAACAACACTCATCCTACTGCCCCTCAGCCTCATCGTTGAGCCACATGTTGGCACATGTTGGAGGAACAACCCAAACTAAAGGTTGCATCTTAAGGTGCTAATTTGCTGAGAGAGAAAATTCACAAATCACATTCCTGATATATTTGTCCAGATATATTTGGGGCAGCACGGTGGCTCAGTGGTTAGCACTGCTGCCTCACAGTGCCAGGGTGCTGGGTTTGATCTCAGCCTCGGGCAACTGTCTGTGTGGAGTTTGCTCATTCTCCCTGTGTCTGAGATGTCAAGGTGCAGAGCTGGATGAACACAGCAGGCCAAGCAGCATCAGAGGAGCAGGAAAGCTGATGTTTCGGGTCTAGGCCCTTCTTCAGAAATGGGGGAGGGGAAGGGGATTCTGAAATAAATAGGGAGAGGGGGGAGGCGGATAGAAGATGAATAAAGGAGAAGATAGGTGGAGAAGAGACAGACAGGTCAAAGAGGTGGGGGTGGAGCCAGTAAAGGTGAGTGTAGGTGGGGAGTTAGGGAGGGGATAGGTCAGTCCAGGGAGGACGGACAGGTCAAGGGGACAGGATGAGGTTAGTAGGTAGGAGATGGGGGTGGGGCTTGAGGTGGGAGGAGGGGATAGGTGGGAGGAAGGACAGGTTAGGGAGGCGGGGACAAGCTGAGCTGGTATTGGGATGCTGTCGGGGGAGGGGAGATTTTGAAGCCTGTGAAATCCACATTGATACCATTGGGCTGCAGGATTCCCAAGTGAAATATGAGGTGCTGTTCCTGCAACCTTCGGGTGGCATCGTTGTGGCACTGGAGGAGACCCAGGAAGGTCATGTCATCCAAGGAATGGGAGGGGGAGTTGAAATGGTTTGCGACTGAGAGGTGCAGTTGTTTGTTGCGAACCAAGTGTAGGTGTTCCACAAAGCATTCCCCAAGCCTCCGCTTGGTTTCCCCGATGTAGAGGAGGCCACATCAGGAACAGTGGATGCAGTATACCGCATTGGCAGATGTGCAGGTGAACATCTGTTTAATGTGGAAGGTCTTCTTGGGGCCTGGGATGGGGGTGAGGGGGGAGGTGTAGGGGCAGGTGTAGCACTTCCTGCGGTTGCAGGGACAAGTGCCGGGGGTGGTGGGGTTGGTGGGGAGTGTGGAGCGGACGAGCGAGTCACGGAGAGAGTGGTCCCTCTGGAAACCAGATAAGGGTGGGGAGGGAAAAATGTCTTTGATAGTGGGGTCAGATTGCAGATGGTGGAAGTGCTGGAGGATGATGCGTTGGATTCGGAGGTTGGTGGGTGGTACATGAGGACGAGGGAGATCCTGTTTAGGTTGTTATTGCGGGGAGGGGGTGTGAGGGATGAGTTGTGGGAAATGCGGGAGACGCGGTCGAGGGCGTTTTCAACCACTGTGGGGATGAAGTTGTGGTCCTTGAAAAAAGAGGAGGGTTGGTGTGAACTCAATGGGCCAAATTATCTGCTTCCACACTGTAGAAATGCTATGTTCCACTTTCTTGGAAGTACAAAACCATTTTAAAACTGACCACATTGGGTCGATGATGCTGAAGGGTATTCCTTCCGCCCACTCTTGTAGTTGCTGCTGTCATGAGAGGTATAGAGGATGACAAATAGTTCACTGTGTGATCTCCTCTTCAATACAAGACTTGTGGGATCCAGAGATAATAGGAACTGCAGATGCTGGAGAATCCGAGACAACAAGGTGTGGAGCTGGATGAACACAGCAGGCCAAGCAGCATCATA
>JAHRHZ010000095.1:6219812-6237635 GCA_024137785.1 Ginglymostoma cirratum | reverse complement strand
TATGATGCTGCTTGGCCTGCTGTGTTCATCCAGCTCCACACCTTGTTATTGTGGGATCTAACCAGTTAATGGCTGATTAATCTTTGTTAGCATTCCACAGCCTTTGATACAGACGATGATGAACGGGCCGTACAGGGCTGTGTGCAATGTTTGGAACTCTGAAATGGAACTCTGTCTGTCGTGGCTGGTTCCTGGCAGTGGATCACTTCGAACAGAACTTAAAATACCAGGTTGATCAAAGGAAAAAGCCTAGCAAGAAAATTGTCAAGACGGATACTCAAACAAACAGAAGTGAATTATTGACAAATTGTGAATTTTGACATAGGCAGTATTTCAGTTCTGAGTTTTCGCATCACTTATCCAATATCTGAATTAATGAGCAGAAATTTCCTTCAATCAAATATTGAGAAGACAGAAACTATTTTCCTCAGTCCCCACACAGTCACTGCTGTATAGACCCATATGTGTAGCTTCAGCCTCAAGCCTGAAATGGAATTTTCCCAACTATGGAGTCCTATTTGTGACCTTCTCGCTGCATGTCTGCTCCATCAGTTCGTTCACCTACTTCAATTTCTAATGACATCGCCTGCTCCCGTCCCAACTCATTCAGGCTTTTCTTGGACTCTGCATTCAGTCACCCATCACCCCTATACTTGTTGACCTACATTGGCTGCAGCTTAAACAATGCCTATATTTGAAAATAAATATATTTATTTTTAAATCTCTCCATGGTCTCAAACCCCTTCCTATCCCTGTAACCTCCCGCAGCCCCACAACCCTCTGAGATCTCTGAACTCCTCCCGCTCTGGCTTTTCAAGCATCCCTGATTTCCATCAACTCACCATCGTGGCCATGTTGCTCGGGGCATCTGGATTTCCTTCAGTGAACTTCTCTGCCTCCCTCTATCCTCCTCCTCCATGGTACTCCTTAAAACCCACTTTGTGGACCTTTTTGTCATCAGTCCTAATATATGGCTTTGTCACACTTTGTTGGCGCTTTTGTGAAGGACCATATGGTCTTTTACCACAATCAGGTGCTGTAGCAATGTAAATTGTTGTCGTAACTGGAATCCTACAGCGAGCTGAAAAGTTGCAAAGTCCTCATGAGGGTCTTGGTCTGTCAGGATTCACTGACACTTTTTCAAATTGTTAACTTCTGAAGGCTTTAGCTCCTGGGCAGAAAGCTCCATGGGTGTAGGGTTCCTCCTTCAGTGACTGTTTTTCACTTCTGAGTCTAGTCAGTGATCATCGCTGACTATTCAGGCACGGAGTGCATCACATCTTGGTACGAACACATTCTGAGTAAAGGGTTCTGAGTGGCAATCAATGAGGTGGTGGAGTCTGGCCTTCCTATTCTAAAGGCAACTGAGGCCAATTGTAGCCTGAGTACTGACAATCCATGGCTGGGATCAGAGTGAGGCAGTCAGACCTACCATATCAGACAAGAGGACTCCTTTAACCATTCGCCTTCCATGTTCGGCTTGGATTTTACACCAGTTCAACAGAACATTGTGAAAGTACATGATCCCGCAGCTTTGTAAAGAAGTGCTAACCTCTTTTACAGTGACCACAGCCAACATGCCAATAGAAACTGCAAGACTACATACCCTACCTCATTGACTGCCTGCTGCTTGTAACCCTGATTCCTTTTCATTCTTGGTGTCAGGAGCAATGCATGTAGGGCTGGTGAAGCTACAACAGCGATGGAACCAGGTGGCTCATGCCTAAGGAGGATTTCTGGCCAAAGCTGTTTGCAAAATGTGCCAGCCTATTTTAAGCATGCCCAGCAAATTGTGGTGCTGCTTCATGCAGGTGGAAACTTCCATGGATAGAGGGGGGGAAAGGAGGTGTTGGAGGGGCTGGGAAGAAAATCAAGCTTTACCAACTGGTTTTGGTTGCACAGCTCCAATCTGCTGCCAGTATGGAGCTATTACATTGGGTTTGGAGGTTGGTGTTCGAGGTTATGGTACAATTGCTGGGGATGGGGAGCTAGACAATCTGGTCTGTGCACTCCCCCTCTGTCTCCCGGTATAGGGTTAAACAACAGCACTGGCAGAAGCTGGTGTGAGGCCATACATCTGTCCTATTAGTTCAGTGGGTCCACAGCGAAGAGGATAAAGGGTGGGATAAAGTGAGAGCACAAGCTGATGGACAGAGAGTGGTGGAAAATCACCTTTCGGTACTTCCTTCTTTTCAGAGTTGGAATCCCAGAAGCGAGTGACACTGCAGACAACGTCCATCATTAAAGAAGGATATCTATTGATGCACCGAGCCAAGGAGCGGGGGATCCTAACATCATCACATTTCAAAAAGCATTACTTTCGCTTAAACTATGAGGCACTGTGTCATTCCAAAATGTCTAATGCTAAGGTACGTGATTATTCTTCAATACTTCTAATATTGTAACTAACTGTGGGAGTGGGAGTATCTTAGATGATGAGAGTGAGATGCAGAATAAAGCCAACAGTGTTGTTTCGGTCTTTGTACAACCTCTGACAGTTCATGCTTTCCACTCTTTACGTTACACTTGTGAAGTGGTTGTCCTCAAGACACAGCTAATTGTCTGTTTCTAATGGAGGGAGATGACTGTGGTCCTTTGTGGACGATGGCTCCGCACTTCATGATAAGCTAGGAGCCACTATTTGACTTTAGAACTCACTCTACAACACAATCCTCGTCTTTAAAGTTCTTCAATTCACCCGGCTGTTAAAAATTTTCAATAATAGAGACATCACAAGATTTGCCTCCTCTTTCTGTATGACACTCTCTTTATATCACTGTTCAGATTCCTAATGTTATGCCATCTTCCTAACATAATCCTCAGCATTGTACTTCACAAGATAATGTTCTAAACCTCCATGCTAATTTTCATTAGCAAATTATTATTAAGTTTTTGTAATGGTCACTGTTAAAATTCTAGAAATAGCAGTGGTGAGGATGTACCTTTATAGCAAATGGCCTGGAGTAGTTCAAGAAGACAGCTCACCGACATTTTCCCAAGGGCGGTTAGGATGGACAATAAATTCTGGTCTAGCCAGGCATCGCACAAAATATCGAAAAGAAGGAAAATTGGTATCAGAGAATCAAAGTTCAATTATTGATGTCTTTGAATGAAGTTGTCATTTCAAGTCTTGAAGCTCTGCAGGTTTGCAGTTCTGAATTGTAATAGTACCGGTTTGGCATTCGGATTGGATGAGCAGAAAGTTCCTCCATTTGAATATGGCGAAGAACAAAACCAATTTCCTTGCAAATGAGTTTGGAAAGACAGCAGGTTCCATGACCCATTCCCTATTGGATGATAGCAGGTGCCATGGACCATTCTCTATTGGACGATAGCAGGTTCCATGGCCCATTCCCTATTGGACGATAGCAGGTTCCATGGCCCCGACCCTATTGGACGATAGCAGGTTCCATGACCACTCCCTGTTGGACGATAGCAGGTTCCATGACCCACTCCCTGTTGGATGATAGCAGGTTCGATGGCCACTCCCTATTGGATGATAGCAGGTTCCATGACCCACTCCCTATTGGACACTAGCAGGTTCCATGACCCATTCCCTATTGGGTGATAGCAGGTTCGATGGCCACTCCCTATTGGATGATAGCAGGTTCCATGACCCAGTCCCTATGGGATGATAGCAGGTTCCATGACCCACTCCCTGTTGGATATCTAGTTCCCATAGGCCCCTACCTAAGTTGATCCTGCATAGATTTGCTGTTGAAGGGCTTTCCCCAATTTGATGGAATAAACCTCAGCCTCAGCTCAGTCATGGTGATATTGTTTGATCTGTTTCACAGAACAGTGCCTGCATTCCACTATCCAAGATCAGAGCAATTGAGAAAGTCGATGAAAAGTGTTTCGGAAGCCCATATGTCATGCAGATCATTTCAACTGATGGCAGGGGCCAATTTGAAATCATGTATTTGCAGTGTAAGGTATGTGAACCTTGACCTATACCCTAAACAAATAACTCTTCCTGCAGTGAAATGGTGCTTGTCCCTCACTTTTTGCCGATGAAAGTTTCATCTGTTTTTATACAATCTTTTCTCTAATGATACATAACGTTTCATCAAGCAGCAGACTCAAATATTTGAAAGATTTGCTGCCACGCTGTCGTTATGAGGATAACTCATGAACCCAAAGATAGGATGAATGCACGTCTGGGTTTCTCAGGTACAGACCAGACTTACATGAAACATCCCCATGGTCCTACCATTTCCTCAAAGGAGTTCAAATGTCACAGATTCTACTTTTCAGTTTTTTGGTCCCGTATATTCTGGGTCTGAGGGCGGCAAAGTTGTGAGGCATGGTGTCTGTCCTCCTTCCAGTATGCACCAATCCCATAGCTTTGCACCTGTATCCTCTTCCTTTGACCTCTCCAAGGGAGTTGCTTCTATCCTTCTATTGCTGATGACACCTTTTAAATGATCTAAGGAATAGGGTTGCCAGTTCTAGCTGGACACAGTTGGGGGAATATCACCACATGACCTTCAAATATTCCTCCCTCAGACTCCTGCCTTTGGTTATCCTACATGTCACTCATCGTGGAGCATTGTGTTACCATTGCCTTCCAATGACAAATCTGCTTGTCCTCCCTGTTCACCAAACCAGCCTGAAACATGGTAAAACGTCACAAAGTGTTTCACAGGAGGGGCGAAAGGAATTCGGGAAAAGAACAAAAGGGGACGTCTGTGATAAGGTGGAGGGAAGAACATTAAATGGGAAAAGGGTACATGGTACATGGAAACAAATAAAGACCAAAAGATTTGTCAAGGGGAGGTGTGAATGGCAGGATTTTAAATCACTGATGCTGAAATTAAAAAGAAATGACAGAAACAAGTGTAAAGGAGCAGCAGTGAAAAATGAAACAAAACAAGGGCTGAGCTTATGATCTGAAATGGATGAACTCAGTGCAGAGTGCAGAAAGCTGTGAAGTTCTCAGTCAAAAGACCTCCGACCAATTCGGTCTCTATCTCGGAACAAAAACAGAAATTGCTGGAAAGCTCAGCAGGTCTGGCAGCATCTGTGAAGCAAAAAATAGAGTTAACGTTTCGGGTCCAGTGACCCTTCCTCAGAACTTTATCTCCTTGTATTTACTTTTATCGGAACTCAAATGAGCAAAAAAAAAATGAGCAGATATTACAGAAAACCAAACCTCACTCCAAGGAGCTGACATCTACAAGACCAGCTCAAACATGTGAAAACATGGTGTGAAGCATAAGAAAAAAAATACGCCTTTGTTTCTGTTAAACTGAGGAAAATGACAGAACCATTTTAACTTTGCCCAGGTTATGCCAGAGTTAAAATAGGCAGGTGCATTTATCCTTCAAGCTCCCACACACCCCTCCCTCACATGTTTGGCCTACTCTCCTGGGTCTTTCCATGTGTATTTTGATTGAACTGAGCTGAAGGCATTATACTGCCTTTGTAACGAGACAGGGAGCAGCTGTTGGAAAAACGAGTCAGGACCAGAGATGTTTCTGTAATTTAGTTTCCTTCTAGATCAAGTATTCTCCATCAAAACCCCTCAGTGAATAGTTGGGCCCGACCTGCCACAGAATCCCTTGCGTTTTCTGAACCATCACCCTCCCCTGGCAGTTGAGGTGTCAAACTTGTATTGTAGTTCTATAACTTTTTAAGACAGTTACATAACATCACAACATATGGTATTCTGACATAAAGGTAGTCACCTCGCCAGAGTGTGTGTGCGTGTGTGTGTGTGAGAGGGGGTGTGTGTGAGTGTGAGTGTGTGCACGTGTGTGTGTGTCTGTGTGTGAGTGTGTGTGTGCGAGGGGGTGTGTGTGAGTGTGAGTGTGAGTGTGTGCGCGTGTGTGAGAGTGTGTGTGTGTGTGCATGTGCGTGTGTGTGCAAGGGGGTGTGTGTGAGTGTGAGTGCCTTGCAAACAATTAGTGCTTTAAATAAACTTCAAAGTATTTGAAGCAGCAGAACTTGACTATCTGTGGTATACGTTACGTGGGCTAACATACATAATGAATGATAAATGGCTTCAAAATTGAAGACCCATCTCTCCTCTACGATGGAGATAAAAGATCCTTTGGCAGTGTTCTGTAGAAGAGGATGGGAGTTCTCAACACCTTGGCCAATATTTATGCCTTAAACAATGTCTTCAAAAGACCTTTTTTGGTTGTTGGCTCATTGCTGTTTGTGAGAGCCTGCTTCACATGAATTGGCTGTTGGATTTCCTACATTAAAACACTGACTAGACTTTAAAAAGTATATCATTGGTTGTAACACACTTTGAAGTAGGGAAAAATGCCCCAGAGATGGAAATGTTCCTTCCCTGAATCCTGACTCCTGCTGGTACAAGTCAGTGAGAACTGGCAATGCATTGGGTTCATATGGATGAAGCCCTGGACTCGAATCAAATGGACCTCATTCCCCAGTCACATCGTTTCTGCTCCCAGTTAAAATTAGGCCTGTCGAATGTTTGAGAGCCTGAGGGGGAAAATTAAGTAATGAGAATTCTAGAGAAGTGTGAAGACAAGCCACCCCTTGAAAATATTGATTTTTTTTGGCTCCCAATTATCATTAATAACATTCATGTCTATGTTCAGGTCTTTGTTCTTTAATAGATGTTCATTCTTATCAAAAGCAAATCACATTTGGATTCTGGACCATCCACCAGACCACGTCATCCACCTGAACACTTACTCCCTAAACTCCATCCCAGCGGTGACCTACTTCATGCTGTCACTTTACGCATCACACTATACGTCTCATCCTTCACACTCTGCCGTGCTCCATTTCACCCTGGAACTCCTGCCTCTCTCCATTCATTCACAATGTTCTTCATTCCCTCCAATTCAGTCAGCAAGTATCACCATCCTCCTCTGGTTCAGTTCAAATGCATCTACTCCTTCCCATATTGAGGATGTCCTTCTTCCCTCTGGCCTGATCATGTGCTAAGACCATCCATTATTAATCAGACTGTCCACATCTCTCAGGTTTGGAATGAAATTGCTTAAATTTGAATTGAATGTTTGAATGAGAGCTGTCTGTATATGATGTGTCATTGGTAAGTCCACCCTCTCAGAACAGGGCATTTGGTGAATGAGGAAATTCCACTGGAGCCCATTGACTTCACCCTGTACCATTCCTGGGATTTGAATGATGCAGCAATGTCGGAGTTAATATTCTATAACACAGCTAGCGTTACGGCCCACACAAAACTCTACTGAGCGAGAGCTTTAACTGTTCTACCTGAATAAGCTGCAGTTACCACCATATCTTGTCAAGAATTCCTTAAACACTGAATCTCATTGTTTGGAAAGTGATCTGTCTAATTGCTGGTGTTTCCCCATCAGCTCTGTAATAAGTGGATGACGTAAAGGAATTTGATAAATGTCACTATGGATCCTTCTTGGACATTATGAGTTTAATCTCTGTAATAACTGGTGGGTTTTACATTAACCTCTGTATTAAGACATGTATGTGATGCAAACACACTTCATTCTATCTCCTTAAACTCTTCACCTTCCCTTGATTATTGAAATAGATTTTGATAGATTATTTTGTTTCATTTTTAGAATGTGAATGAACTGAATCAGTGGTTGTCTTCATTGAGGAAACACTGTGTCAGCAATGAACAAATGCTGAACTCCTACCATCCTGGTGTGTTTAAAGGGGAGAAGTGGAGCTGCTGCCACCAAAAGGAGAAAGCTGGTAATGCAGATACTTGCATCTGTGAAGTTTGGTCAAAGGAGAGGGTGAGACGGGGGTCAGATCCAAAACACCGGGAGAATGAGGCAGGAGTGAGATACAAAAGAGGCACATGTGAGGGCGAAGGCATAGGGATGGGGCTTTGGAGTGAGGGAAATAGGAACGAGCAGTCACTGTCAGTCTGGACATGGAGGTGACTTACTGACTGATCTTTGCTCCTCAGTTTGGAGAACCAGTGACTTTTACACAACAACAATGTATAGGATTTTGGAAGGTGTGGCATGTGGGGCCTGATTGGCAAACACCCATGTTTGACTGCTTGTTGAGAAGAGTTTGGGGCCACCAATCTCTATATGACTGTCATGTAGAGGTCCTGAGGGTTATGTGGGGTTGGGGCGGGGGGGAGTTAAAAATGCACCATAAAGGACATTATCTCCAAAATACCATTCTTTTCTCTCCACTATTCTCTTTATCTCACGATAAGACACTTCCATACTGTCTTGATCTTTCACACAGTTCACCCTGTGCTATTGTTCGTTCCTGCACTTGTTCATCGTTTCACTTTCACGTGTTCTTTCTCATTTACACAGTCCATCACACTCTCGTTCGCTTGCTCACTCTCACTCGCTCCCTCACTCACTCATGCCTCCTCCTCCTATCTGCTGGATGATTAACTCACTGTCTGCTCCATTCACCTGCTATGAAACATGATTAAATATTCCATGCTGAAGATTTACCATAGCAGTCTCAGCCCACACAAACACCACCCCCCCACCCCAGATCATGGAACAATCTGACTATAACCTGCTATCGCTGAATATGTCAGCTCACAACACGAACCTGCGTCACACGCTCCATCAGCTCGCTGGCCTTCACATCTGCCAAGTGGGATGATTCAGAGACAGAGAGTTTGCTGAGCTGGAGGTGACTCTGACCGTGTGTTTACTGATTGACAGCTCCAGGATGTGACAAAACCCATTTTGGGGTGACACTCCAGGAATGGAACGATCCACTTAATCCTGATCTCGAATCCCATCTGATCTATAGGCAGCTGCTGGCAGCCCGGGATTTATTAACGTGAGTATCTGACGAAGCTGGAAATGTCAGCAATGACTAACCTTCAGTGCACTTTGTTAGATTGTCCCCATGTGTCACGTAACATCCCTCAGCCAAGGGACAGCTCCTTCACAGTTCTGTGCTAAGGTCGGCCAAAAATCTGGACATAACCAGCAGATTCCTGGGCAGTGCCCAGAGATTAGGAGAGTAGCAAGGTCATTTGAAGCTTGAGATTCCCTGTTCTCCTGTCAGGAGTCCTCTCTTGTGACAACAGTTGGCAGCACTTGGTGGGGACAGCCTTACATATATATATCTATGTCCCAGCAGGAAGGGTTTGGGATCGCTAGTCACTACAGGATTTCCAGGTCTGTTGTACTGATGGTACAGAATGTACTTCAGGTGAGTACATGATGAGAACCCCAAATCACAGTAAACACTTGCTTCCCACTGTTGCCTGAACTGTCAGGTTGCCCTGAGCTACTGGTGGCTATGCCATTTCAGCTTGTAGCTAAGAATCAATGTTGGTGTCTCACTACATTCACAGGCAGCTCAAACCGAGGAAAGCCATCAGCTTCCCTTCCCTAATGAACCACTTAGATTATAACCCAAGTCTTCATGGTCACTGTTCTGATCCTAACTGTCTCATTTCCTGTTTTTTTTAGAACTCAGTCTGAATTCTTCAGCTCCATGGTGGATCTTTTAAAAAATAATCAATTATTATAGATAATCAATGTGAGCGCTAAAGCCCTACACTACCATCCCCAGGATGATTTGCTGCACACTGCAGTTTTAACATGTATAAAATGTTAGTCTGTTGAATGGCTTGATGTGACAATTTGCTCATTGTTCAGTGTCTTATTTTGTTATTTAATATAATAGATTCCTATTTGTTTGCAGAGAAAAGTACCTGGAATACAAAGTGGAGAGCAATGTTAGTGGTCCAGGGAGTGCTGATGAAGGTATGTCACACTGAGAACACATTGCCTATGTGTGCTAGTGGCTGTGAGCTGGACAACTTACATCGAAAGGGACAGCATTACAGTGTCACATGTGGATGCCCCGAATGGTCTCTTATGGTGTTTATTTTGCACCTTTATTTATTAGTAATTGACCTTTCACACATTTCCCCACTTCTTTCACCCACCACTGGTGGACCATTTGGATCCTAGGTTCTGGAATAACCTCCCTAAACAATCTGCTGCTCTATTCACAGAGACATATTGTTCCCTATTGCTACCACATTCCATTCCAGCACTTCTTACTCTGAACCAGCCTCCTGAACCACAATGCCCTGGGCAGTTAGCTCCTTGACCTTTGTAAGACTTTGCCTCATCTGTGCAAACAGTAAGAACCTAGTGCTTTGCTGGATAAGGTCAAACGCTGAGGTTCCCATACCTGTCTGACTCTCAGTCACACAGAGCCCTCAACATCAAATTCTACTCACAGTGAATTCCCACCTTGAAAACATTTTGATACATCATGCATTGGCTGTCTCTCGATCTGAAGATGACATAAGACCATAAGACGTAGGAGCAGAAATTAGGCCATTCGGCCCATTGAGTTTGCTCTGCCATTCAATCATGGCTGATAAGTTTCTCAATCCCATTCTCCCATCTTCTCCCCTTTAATCCCCTTGACAATCAAGAACGTATCTATCTCCGCCTTAAATATACTCAATGACCTGGCCTCCACAGCCTTCTGTGGTAGTGAATTCCATAGATACACCACTCTCTGGCTGAAGAAATTTCTCCTTATCTCTGATCTAAAAGGTCTTCCCTTTACTCTAAGGCTATGCCCTTGGGTCCTAGTCTGTCCTACGAATGGAAACATCTTCCCAACATTCACTCTGTCCAGGCCATTCAGCATTCTGTAAGTTTCAATTCAATCCCCCCTCATCCTTCAACTCTATGGAGCATAGACCCAGAGTCCTCAAGCATTCCTCATATGTTAAGCTTTTCGTTCCTGGGACCATTCTCGTGAACCTCATCTGAACCTGCTCCAGGTCCAGTACATCTTTCCTGAGATATGGGGCCCAGAATTGCTCACAATACTTTAGATGTGGTCTGACCAGAGCCTTATAAAGCCTCAGAAGTACATCCCTGCTTTTATAATTCTAGTCCTGACCTCTCACTTTCCCACGTCTACTCAGGGTGGTGGGTTTTAGCTGTGCGTCTTCATGTGGCTGAACAGACCAATCCCCTCTCTGCAAATTTTTGGGCAGACATGGGAGGGATCCCATGAGGCTGTGGCATCCAGACAGGACGGTTCAGTTCCTTGGTTTTTCATTTTTTTGTAGTTGCTGTGCCTCATTAAGAAGTGATTCGAAATGTGAAGTGGCCTGAGAAGGGTTAATAGATAGTGTCCACCTTGAACCAGATTTGCAAACTCTGTTCACAAACGAGCTCAGCATCAACCAAAACTCTACACTTTTATACACGTCTCCAAACAAGTTTAAATGGTAAACTCATCTCATTGTTCACAATAATTAGCTCATGTTGATAACTGATGGACCATTACTGTTAGGCAGTTTATAGGAACATAAGAACCAGGAGCAGGAGTAGGCCATCTGGCCCCTCAAGCCTACCCCACCATTTAATAAGATCATGGCTGATCTTTTATGGGCTCAGCTCCGCTTACCTGCCCTCTCGCCATAACCCTTAATTCCTTTACTGTTCAAAAATCTGTCTTTGCCTTAAAACATTCAATGAGGAAGCCTCAACTGCTCCACTGGGCAGGGAATTCGACAGATTCGCAACCCTTTGGGTGAAGAGGTTCCTCCTCAACTCAGTCCTAAATCTGCTGCCCCTTAATGTGAGGCTATGCCCCCTACTTCTAGTTTCACCCTTAAATGGAAACAACCTTCCTGCTTCCATCTTATCTATTCCCTTTATAATTTAATATATTTCTGTAAGATCCTCCTCACATACCCCCTCCCCCCGCTAAGTGTTGACTTGCAGTTTCTTTTACGGTTTTTAATACTTGAGGTAAAATTCAGAAAGGCAGAACTAAATCTTACTTTGGGACATGACACCTAGTGCTTTCTGGAGAATTCCCACCCTCACTGAACGCCCAATGTTTAGAATGTGTTTATGATGTGCTTCATTCCTGACCAATGAGTGTGACTAAAATCTGGGTCACTGGTGGGGAGTGTAGAGGTGAAGAACAGAGGGGCATGAGGAATTACACAGTTCTGAAATCCTAGAAAAAGATGTGTTTCAAACAAAGCATTGTGATAAAAATTGGTGCATCATGAAATGAGTGCAGTGATGTAGCAATGGGACATCCTGCCCATAACTATCATTCGCGTGGGCCTGTTTGTTTGGGGTATTGCCCTGGTGCCTGTTTTACGTGGGTGCCGGACATCCTTGTACATATTAATGAGCAACCTCTGTAAGGAATCCTCAAGGAAATAATAGTGGGTTTTGGGGGGCAGAACGGGTGCTGGGAACCGTGGTGTACAGGGTGAGTGTGGCTGCCTTGCTGGCCCTGGTAGATCATGGAGTTCTCTCTCTTAAACTGTCCTTCCTTCGCAGGGATTGATAAGGCAGACATTCCAAACCAACTGCTCCAGATCATCCAGGATCTGGAGAGGGCTCATCGGAACTTTGAATGCTGGGAAACATCAAAGGACAAAAACTTCTCTCTCGATTTGCTCACATAACTTCATGAGAACGTGTAAATGTTTCACATGAATGTTTAATTTCAAACTCTATTTTTTAACATCTAATCTACATTCGTGACGATATCTTCTTGCATCCTCCTTTGGCCCAGAGATTCCTGTTTGTTTTGAATTATGCAAGACATAGTCCATGGCAAAAAAAAAGTTGTAAATGTGTATTTCCTGTAATTAATCTTTTGAATGGTTTGTAAATGTATTTGTGTCCTGTAACATGCTGTCAGATATGAATCATGGACATCAGTCAGTCTTGCTGTAGTCTACAGAGAGACCAGCTCCTCCAGACTGAAACTTCCCACAAGCCAGCAGCTCACAACTGTAGGATGCTCTGTTCCTGTTGTATTCAGGGACAGCAAACAGACTGTAACATCAAACAAACATCCTGGTGCAGAATGTCAACAAGCAGGGTGTGGTTGGACCTATCCTACGCCTGGGTTTACCCTCACATTTGGGATTCTTTATTTTCACGTTAAAAAGCTTCCAGTGACACAAGAAAATGAAGGACAGACAAATGGAGCTCCTCCTCCAGACACCCCTCCACTCAGAAACCCTGGTCGCCAGGACTCCATCATTCTTGGAATGTGCTGCCCCCTCCTGGGGACAGAGAGTCACTTGCCTCTGGGAAATGTGCTTGGAGACAGAGTGATGCACCAGCAGAAAGAGTTAACTCCCATTGAAGCATTGGAGGCTGTATTTGGGGTGGAGGGTGGGGGCATGCCTTTGGAGCGTCAATCACATTAGTCACTTATAGTCCATGTAACATCTGTATAATGCTCTACTGGATCCGGCTTACAGTATTCGGCACTCTCTTCAATCCTGCACATAACCTGCAGTCCTCTAGGGTGCTGTGGTAGTTCCTCTGACTCTGAGACAGGAGGCCTACATTTCAAGTCCCGCCTGATCCTGAGGTGTGTAATGACACCCCTGAGCAGGTTGATTAGAAATTATTTTTGCTTTATGGTCCTGTACTCCGGTTCTCACCTCCCATCAAGATAAACATTATGATGTAATGAGCACAATCAAACATAATGTTCCAGCATGTGTAGTATTCTCATAGCTACAGTATTTTGTACATCGCACTTGCTATTATAATGTTACCCTAAATAAGTTATCCTGTCACAGAGTTACACATTCCATTTTGTATTCATACACTAAGTACATTATCATATTTTCTTAATTGCCATAAAGAGTGGCATCCCTAAAATACCCTGATGTTTGAGGAGCTGTTAATCCTGATTGCTCCCTTGTTTATCACTTTTCCATCTCTTACTCTTCTGCACAACATCTGACAGAATATTTCACTATTCTTTATAGTGCCATGTGGTGTTCCCTGCAATCAATAACCATGCCCTGCCATATACACATTAGAGGCATCGTACCTCTGTTTTAAATCTTCATACTTGTGTTTAAAGCTTCAATTTTAGGTAATAGATCACAAAATGATGTTCATCAGGGCCCCAAATCTGTTATTGTGACCTGATCAAGCCCAAACACTGAAGTCACTGTAGACCTTTATAGTGTGCTACCATGCCCTTTGGAATTGTTCCTGTGCCCTTTGGCTGTCCAACTGTTTGATTACATTCTACTAAGAACAGCAGTAGATGACTCTGCTTTTCAATACCTGACAGTTGATGTTACAATGGCTGTTCCGCACTAGATAAATGCACAGCTATTGGTAACAGCAGACTGGGACATTATTATCGGAAATTACTGAATGTGCCAGTGACACCTAAACACAGTTAGCATTTCTTTTGTGGAATTGGCATGAAATTTGTGTGAATGAACACCCTAAAAAAATGGACATGTGCAAACAGTGAGTTCTTAGTGAGAGATCCAAATGACTTGTAATATGAAAGATGCACATGGTACTCTCAAACAAATTACAAAGTGCTGACAATCTTCAATCCACTAGGTTCTTCTACACCTTAAAATGTGACACTCAAAGCTGCTGTTTTTAGGAACCTGCACTGAGTTGAGTTCACTGCATTCCCCTGACAGAGTGTTCTTGTTCTGCCTGTGTTCTTATGAGGGCAGTCCGTGAGGAATTTTAACAGCAGGTTTTGTGAAAAATGGCTGTGGGATGGAGATCCTTGTAGCCAGCCCCTGCACATGTTGCCTTGACTTAACTCGAGATGATGGCTTTGCAGCATACAGGAGGGGTGGGTTGGGGGTCTCCATTTGGTGAATCACCTCTGTTGAAGGCTGTGTAAGGTCAAATGTTTAAAAGCAATTTCTGCCGCAAGTGTTGCGCATGAAGCTGCCATGAGACATTGTGGGTGTTTTTGGTGTCTGTTGTCAGGCCATTGGTCAGTGTGGGAGGGATGTCACCATTTCCCTCCTTCACCAGCTAGGGACTCCCAGTTGTATTCACTTTGGGACGAACAGCACCCTCTCTGGGATAGAATGCTGAGGCCATTCTACCCCAGAGATAGAACAGTTTCTCTGCCACTATAGGTGGTGGGTAAAGAATTCCCTTTTGCACTGTAAAATTGCAGAGCTATCATTTTAAGAATATGGACATCTGCAAAAGGTGGATGGTGGATACCAGTTGCTAAGGTGTCTGTAGTGTACAGCCTTTACTATACAATAAGCTTGTTGTCCAGTCTAGAGACGTAGCTGCATGCACTGAATGGGAACTTTATATATACCATGGCTCTCCTACATGGCAGATGCTGAGGAAGTGGTCATCCACCTTGGTCTGAACAGCTTTAGGATTTGAGAATTAAACTCCCTCGTGACTGGTGCTTTGGATCGAATGCCATATCAATCATTCCACAGCATTGATCGATGACAATGTCATTGATATGTATGAGTCTCTGTACACTTATTTCTATTAAATATAAGACGTTGTTCTAGATGCATGTAAATTTCTCTTTTATAACCTGTTTAAAACAATAAAGTACTTTGTTGATTGAATTGTTTTCTTTATGATTTGGTTTTGTCTGGTAGTGCAGATCCTCATTAAGAAGGTTAGAATTGGACACCTAGAAAAACCAGCTCCAGGACATCTCTGCAGGAGTTTCTCAGGGTAGTGTCCTCAGCCCAACCATCTTCAGCTGCTTCATCAATGACCTTCCCTCCATCATAAGGTCTGAAGTGAGGATGTTCACCGATGATTGCACAATGTTCAGCACCATTCGTGACTCCTCAGATACTGAAGCAGTCCATGTTCACATGCAACAAGATCTGGATAATATCCAGGCTTGGGCTGACAAGTGGCAAGTGACATTCACGCCACACAAATACCAGGCTATGACCATCACCAATAAGAGACAATCCAACCACCGCCCCTTGACATTCAATAGTGTCATTGAATCCCCCACTGTCAGCATCCTAGGGGTTACCATTGCCCAGAAACTCAACTGGACTCACCACATTAACACAGTGGTTACAAGAGCAGGCCAGAAGCTGGAAATACTGCAGTGAGTAACTTACCTCCTGACTCTTCAAAGCCTGTCCACCATCTACAAGGCACAAATCCGGAGTGTGATGGAATACTCCCCACTTGCCTGGATGAGTGCAGCCCCAACAACACTCAAGAAGTTCGACACCATCCAGGACAAAGCAGACCACTTGATTGGCACTACATCCACAAACATTCACTCCCTCCACCACCGACGCTCAGTAGCAGCAGTGTGTTCCATCTACAAGATGCGCTGCAGAACTTCACCAAAGATCCTCAGACAGCACCTTCCAAACCCACGGGCAGCAGATATATGGGAACACCACCACCTCCAAGTTCCCCTCCAAGTCACTCACCATTCTGACTTGGAAATATATCGCCGTTCCTTCACTGTCGCTGGGTCAAAATCCTGGAATTTCCTCCCTAATAGCATTGTTGGTCAACCCACAGCAGGAGGAATGCTGCGGTTCAAGAAGGCAGCTCACCACCACCTTCTCAAGGGCAACTAGGGATGGGCAAGAAATGCTGGCCAGCCAGCGATGCCCACATCCCACAATATGAATAGAAAAAAAATTAGAAAGTGTCAGCATAGTTTAGTAAAAGAGGAGCCATACTTAACCAATTTATTGGAATTGTTTGAAGGAGTAACATGTGCTGTGGGTAAAGAGGAGTCTGTAGGAACAGGAGGGATTTTGGTGTCCATGTCCATAGATACCTAAAAGTTGCTACCCAAGTTGATAGGGTTGTTAAGAAGGTGTATGTTATGTTGGCTTTCATTTGCAGGGGGATTGAGTTTAAGAGCTACGAGGTTATGCTGCAGCTCTGTAAAACCTTGGTTAGACCACACTTGGAATATTGTATCAGAGATCGTAGGAACTGCAGATGCTGGAGAATCTGAGATAACAAGGTGTAGAGCTAGATGAACACAGCAGGCCAAGCAACATCTGAGGAGCAGGAAGGCCTTCCTGCTCCTCTGATGCTGCTTGGAATATTGTGTTCAGTTCTGGGCGCCTCGTTGTAGGAAGGATATGGAAGCTTTAGAGAGGATGCAGGAGAGATTTACCAAGACGCTCCTATGATGCTGCTTGACCTGCTGTGTTCATCCAGCCCCATGCTTGTTACCAAGACGCTGCCGGCTCCCCCAAGTATCCGGACGTGCTGTTCTCGGAGTGTCCGGGAGGGTGCGCTGTTCTCGGAGGGTCCGTGAAGGCACGCTGGTTTCGGAGTGTCCGGGAGGGTGCGCTGTTCTCGGAGGGTCCAGGAGGAGGCGATATATCCGGAGTTGCGGTGAGTCTGAAATCATCTCTTGCAGCTCGTGGTGTCGGTTTGTTTGTTCCGGGATGAACGCGCCGCCGGCTTTCGAGAGTTTTCTGCTTTTCGAGGGAGAGAAGAAGTGAGTGTGAGTGTGAGTGTGAGTGTGAGTGAGAGTGAGTATGGTGAAGGGGAATGGGGAATGGGGAATGGGGGTCAGGGGTCAGTGCTGATTCCGTCTGGTCCGTCAGTCTCAGTGTCCCCCCTCAATCTCATCCCAGGGTCAGCTCCCTCTAATTTCACATTTTACACTTAGCTCTGCTGCAGCATCCACCCCCTCTCGCATTACCAGACTGCTGTGGTATTGATATTCCATTCCACATCGCTGCTAATTTCCTGCAATTAAGTATTTGGAATACTGAAGCCATTTTCATCCCCTGATCCAAACTCTGTCCACTCCATCCCTTTCCTTGGCAACAGTTCTAGATTAAGCCTCACTGGGACCTTGCTTATGAAAAGCAAGGCGTACTTCAAGCGGTACCAAGTGAAATTTAGGAGGAGGAGAGAGGGAAAGACTGATCACAGGGACCTTGCTGTCTGTTTTATCCGAGATGAGCTTCTCACCTCATCCACCAAACCATTAACACTGCCTCAGAGATAAAAGGTACTGCAGATGCTGGAGAATCCGAGATAACAAGGCGTGGGGCTGGATGAACACAGCAGGCCAAGCAGCATCATAGGAGCAGGAAAACTTGAC